>KN676341.1:2118220-2130503 GCA_000152225.2 Procavia capensis | reverse complement strand
TGCGTCGAGTACTGGTTTTGTGATAGAAAAGCGCTCTCCTGTGGGCAGGCTCTGGCTCCCAAGCTAAGAATTAGGTCCAGCTGTGGCCACCATATACAAGATGGCGTCCTCCACACAAGCAGCAGACAGAGGGGCTAAAGGTGCCGAGAGGTAGTGATTCCTCTGCTTCTGTTGCAGAGCCTCCAACGTAGGCAGCACTGTGCAAAATCACTACTTTTTTTGTCAGAGAAGCGCTGTGCCGTTTGCAGGTGCTGGCTCCCAGGCTAAGAACGAGGTCCTGCTAAAATCTCGGTACCAACATGGCGTCCCGCACACTGACCGCGAAGCTCCGCACAAACCCCGCTGAGGCAGCTACAAAACGAAAGGCTCAAAGTGGCTAGATTAACAGAGTCCAGAGCCTGGCTCTCAGAATATGAGAATTTTGCCCGCCTGTCCCCCCAGCAGCACGTCAGATTCCAGCCGCCAGGCAAGACCCAGCTCCGCTCGCCAGCCGAGACAGAGGAAAAAAAATGTCAAACTGGTGCGTTTACCTTCCGTCCGTGAGAGCCAGGGCTAGCCAGGAGCGGGAGTCAGCGAAAGGGAGGAGGTTTTTCGCTGAGTAGTATGAAGTCCCAATTAACAGCTCTGTGCCGTGTCCTGAGGCTGATTAGGTGATCAGAAGGCTCTGTTTGATTGTCAATTCAGGTCTTGGTTTCCAGAGGGATATAAGGAGACGTGTGCTTAGTCCACCATCTTGACTCTGCCCCTCCTTTTGATTTCTTGACTGCTGCTTCAATAGGTGTTGATTTGTGGACCCAAGTAAAATGAAATCTTTGACAACCTCAATCCTTTCTCCACTTATTACAGTGTTGTTTACTGGTCCAGTTGTGGAGATTTTTGTTTCCTTGATGTTGAGGTGCAATCCATATGGAAGGCTGTCATCTTTGACCTTCATCAATGTTTCAAATCTTCTTTGCTTCCAGCAAGTAAGCTGGTGTTGTCTGCATAATGCAGGTTGTTAATAAGTCATCATTCAATCCTGATGCCTTGTTCTTCTTCATATAATCCAGCTTCTCAGATTATTTGCTCAGCATACAGATTGAAAAGTATGGTGAAAGAATACAACCCTGACTTTAAACCATGCAGTGTCCCCTTGTTCTGTTCACATGACTGCCTCTTGATCCATGTACAGATTCCTTAAGAGCACAACTATGTGTTCTGAAATTCTTATTTTATGTAATGTTAGCTATAATTTGCCATGATCCACACAGTTGAATGCCTTTGCATAGTCAATGAAACACAGGTAGATATCTTTCTGGTATTCTCTGTTTTCAGCCAAGATTCATCTGACATCAGCAATGATATCCCTGGTTCCACATCTTCTTCCAGCTTGAATTTCTGGCAGTCCCTTGTCAATATACTGTTACAGTCACTTTTGAATAATCTTGAGCAAAATTTTAATTGCGTATGATATTAATGATATGAAATGAAAACCTTAAGAACATAACGTAAGTTATTTCATCCTGTTATGATTTATTTTAAGTAAGAATATGAAAGATTTCTAGGTAACATAGAACAGTTTTTACTCATCTGCTAAAGTAAATATTGGCAGTTTGAGCCCACCTAGCAGTACCATGGAAGAAAAGGCTTGGAAATCTGCTTCTGTCAACATTACAGCCAAGAAACCCTTATGTAGCAGTTCTACTCTGTAACACGCAGGGTAACCATAAGTAAAAATTGACTCTCCACCAACTGACAACAACAAGAATGTGAAAATGAAAACCTGCCCTGAGTGTGCTTTGAGTTACTTTGTTACTCTTAGGTGCTGTTGAGTCAGCTCAACTGACAATGACCCTATGTACAACAGAAGGAAATACTGCCCAATCCTGAACCATCCTCGTGTTCATTGCTAGGTCTGAGCCCATTGTTGCGACCACTGTGTCAATCAGTCTCATCAAGGGTCTTACTTTGGATCCCCCAGTATCAGACTGTGAGGTGAGGGCTTGGGTGTAAACACTTTACTTGGGAGGTAGGGATAAGAAGATAAAATGAGAAGGTGATAAAAGAAAACAAAGATAGTGTGTGTTAGCAGGCAGTTACTGCTGTAGGGAACTTGAGGTTAATCTCACCAGAGAACTTCCAAGAAATGGTGTGGAACAGACTTTCCAAGAACAGAGGCTTGGAGAAAGGCAGGAGCATTGATTCACAGACCTTATCTCACAATGATTGAGTTTATCCCAGTTGGCATTGATTCTCCCATATATCTAGGCCATACCTGTGTGTGGCTGACAGAGCATACACATTTGAGAAGGCCCTTGACTAGACAAGAAGATGGACACTGGTGCCTTTGTCGAGAAGCAAACAGATGCTGGAAATTGTCATCATTTGTTGCTGTCATCAAATTCCACAGCCAACGAAATATGAAGCAGGGCATCAACACTACTTCATGCTTGGTTCTGCATCCAGTGAATGTTTACTAGATGTTTTTGACAATGAGACAGGCAGGGTAACATCAATATGCATTTCAAGTTATGATCGTTCATGAATAAGCCCTGGTCTTATTACAAAGCACTGACGTTTGAAGAAGTTGCCAGAGGTATTTGACCAATGTTTTATCCTTACTGGTGGAATTTAACTTGGGTCTGGATTCACTGTTACCACTATATCTGGGTTGAGGCTACAGCTAAGACCATACTTCCTCCAACTGTGTCTCATTTTCTCGTTGGTCAATGATGTTATTTAGTGACAGGAAGGTACTAACTATAGAAACTTTGATCTTTTCAAGATCTCCCATAGGTTGGAACCTTTGCATTATTGGTTAGTTATATTAAGTAGCACCGTAAGAAACCCACTACTGCATTTTATGGAGATGTGATCTGTAGAAAATGGTCTCGTGCATTGATCAATACTCCTACTTAGACACCCATACAAAAATGTAATTTATATTTTAATGTCAGGTAAAATGTTTCTGTCCCAAGGTCAAACAAGGAAAACTATGAAACTGAGGCTGTTGGCAGTTTTGCTTTAATCGTTAGGAATTTTAGAGCTCAATTTCTATATCATATAGACTGATACGAATATTCTAAATCCTTGTCATCTCCATGAATTTACTCTTTTAATTCAAAAGCCAAACACAAATATAGCCCTACTATAAAGTATTTATAACTTAAGAACTATAGAGTATCAATTGTGAATGTTCTGTTGACTGTACCTATACCAGTCAATATAGTCTCACCTACCTAAAAGTAAGGGGACTGTGGTGGTTTCGATGGCAGAATTCTCACCTTTCATTAGGAGGCCTAGATTCTATTCCTGGCGAATGTACCTCACGCACAGCCACAACACATCTGCCAGTGGAAGCTTGCATGGTACAATGATACTTAAAATCAGCAAATAAAAACCCTATAGATTACAATGATACAATCCCCAGCCAATCATGGGCATAGTGCAGAAACAGGCAGTGTTGTGTTCCATTGTGCATGACAGCAGGCATGAGTTGGAGCCCAATTAATAGCAGCTAATGGACAACTAACAACAGACTAAAGGCAATCAAACTAAATACTTGAATATACAGTGAAACCTATGGGAGCCATAACTCAAAGAGGCTGCCTTGTTTTTCTGAGTCTCAAAAGTTTTCCACACTTGACAAGGTACAGTCAGCACTTCTCTATTGCTCTCTATTTAGTGGAAAAATATTTAAACTTTTGTTCTCTGACAGGTTTCTTCCCTACACAGATTCTGGCTGTCACAGGTTTTACTGTATATGAGTCCAGTCATTTTTCTATGTATATATAGAATAACACATGATGTTGACGAAAAATATTGACTATATCATGGACTCTCAGGAGAACAAACAAATTTGTCTTGGAAGAAGTACAGCCAGAATGCTTCTTAGAATCAATGATAGCAAGAGGCAGGATTAACATGGGGTGTAACCAGAAACACCTTGTGATCCCCTGTAACAACAAAGACCAAGAAAAAATACTTAATGGATTTTATAGGACAATCCAGATGCCCTGAATGTCAGGGGAAGGCTGGAAGAAAGAACTGGGTGACAGGAAGGAGAGTAGATCCAGAAGTACCCAGATTGGCCAGACGGTGATCTGCACCCTGAGAAAGGAAACTCTGCTGCCAGTGTAGTGAACAATGTTGCATTTGGAGAGTGTCTTTCTCAGTGAAGAAGCTGGGCTTTGAACAGTCACAGCTACATAATTGCAGAACTTGTCCAACAGAACATTAAATGATTTGTTCTTATGGATGCATGTGGATCAAAATTTTTCCTTTGGGCAAAACTTCTTTCACTCTTCCCAGTATTTCTCCCTCTTCTCTTCACTGTACCAGGCATCAAATTCTGATGCTCTGTCTTGGCCAAAATTAGGACCCCTTATGCACACCATGACATATTCTCCTATACTTAGAGAAAAAAAAATTTAGCACATTAACAATAAAATTATGGAATTAGACATTTGAATAGAAAGCCAAAGGAGCAAAATTGAAGGAATGAAGTGCAGAATTGGTGAGACTGAAGATAAAGCAACTGACATCAGTATATTTCAAGAAAAATCAGATAAGAGAACTAAAAAAAAAAACCACTAAAAATTATGTGGGACTCTATCAAGAGTAATAATGTATGAGTGATTGGAGTACCAGAAAAAAGGGTATAACAGAAAAATACAGACAGAGTTGTTGAAGATATGTTGACAGAAAACTTCTCGGATATGATGAAATACGAGGATACCTAAGATGCTTATCAAACACTTTCAGTAAAAGACAGAACAACCATAAAAAAGCTCAATAGAGAAACAAAAGACCTGAATGATACAATCAACAAACTTGATCTCATAAACATATTCAGAAAACCACCCATCAACAGAGAAGTACAACTTCTTTGCCAGTGTACATGGAATATTCCAGAATAGACCATGTACTAAGCCATAAATCAAGTCTCAAAAAAGTCCAAAACACTGAAACATTGTAAAACTTCTTCTCAGACTATAAATCCACAAAAGTCTAAATCAACAGTAGAAAAAGCAAGTGCCCAAAATCAAACACTTGGAAACTGAACAATACTGCGCTCTAAACCTTTTGGGTTGTAGAAGAAATCAAAGATGAGATAAAGAAATCTACAGAATCAAATGAGAATGAAAATACGTCCTACTAGAACCGATGGAATACAGCAAAAGCAGTGCTCAAAGATCAATTTATCTCAATTAATGCTCACATCCAAAAAAGAAGAAAGGGCCCAAATCAAAGAATTAACCCTTGAGATCAAACAAGTAGAAAGAGAGCAACAAATGAACCCCTCAAACACCAGAAGAAAAGAGATAACAAGAATTAGAGCAGAACTAAATGAATTAGAGACTACAAAAATAACTGACAGAGTTAACAAGACCAAAAGTTGGTATTTTGAGAAAATCAACAAAACTGACAAACCACTAGCCAAACTGACAAAAGGAAAACAAGAGAGTAAACAAACAATTCAAATAAGAAATGAGATGGGCGATATCACAACTGACACCACTGAAATAACAAAATCTTATCAGAATACTATAAAAAATTATACTTTAATAAACTTGAAAACACAGAGGATATCAACTAATTTCTAGAAACAAACTACCAACCAAAACTAACACAATCAGAACAACTTATTAAACGCACCACACAAGATGACATTAAAAACTCCCAACCAAAAAAAGTCCTGGCCTGGATAGCTTCACTGCAGAATTCTACCGAACTTTCAGAGAAGAACTATCACCACTAGTACTAAAGGTATTTGATAACACAGAAAAGAAGGGAATACATCCAAATTGATTCTACGAAGCTAGCATAAACCTGAAACCAAAGCCAGGTAAAGACAGCACAATAAAAGGAAAATTACAGACCAATATCTCTCATGAACACAGATGCAAAAATCCTCAACAAAATTCTATCCAATAGAGTTCAAAAATATATCAAAAAAAAAAAAAACCTCACAATGACCAAGTAGGATTTGTGCCAAGGAGGCAGGGATTGTTCAATATTAGAAAAACAATGCAATCAACCACATAAATAAAAGAATCACCTGATTCTATCAATTAATGCAGAAAAGGTATTTGACAAAGTCCAACACCCATTCATGCTAAAAACATTCAGCAAAATAGGAATAGAAGGCATATTCTTCAATGCAGTAAGGGGCATCTATGCAAAGCCAACCACCTACATCATCCTGAATGGAGAGAGATTGGAAGAATTCCGCTTGAGAACATGAGCTAGACAAGGATGCCTACTCTCACCACTTCTATTCAACATTGTGCTAGAAGTTCTAGCCAGAGAAATTAGACAAGACAAATAAATAAAGGGCATCTACATCAGCAAAGAAGAAGTAAAAGTCTCCCTACTTGTGTTAAAAATTCTCAAGAAACTAGGAATAGAAGGGCAATTCCTCAACATAATAAGATGCATCTATACAAAGCCAACAGCCTACACTGTCTTAAATGGAGAGAAATTGAAAGCATTACCCTTGAGAATGGGAACCAGACAAGGTTGCCCATTATCACCACTTTTACTCAACAGAGTACTAGACATTCTACCCAGAGCAATTAGACAAGATAAAAAAATAAAAGACATGCACATTGGTAAGGAAGAAGTAAAAATATCTCTATTTGCAGCTGATATGATTCTGTACAGAGAAAACCCTAAAGAATCTACCAAGAAACAACCCTATATAATAGCAGAGTTCCCCAAATTATCAGGATAAAGGTAAACATAAATAAATCAGTTGGAATCCTTTGCCCTAACAAAGAGATCATTAAAGAAGAAATCACCAAATCAATACCATTCACAGTTGCCACCAAAAAGATAAAGTACTTAGGAATAAATATAATCAGAGATGTAAGAGATCTATACAAGAAATTACAAGACTCTACTCCAAAAGACCAAAAGGGATTTATATAAGTGAAGAAACCTACTATGCTCATGGATAGGAAGACTTAACATTGTGAAAATGTCTATTCTCCTAAAGCTATCTACAGATACAATGCAATCCCAACACAAATGCCAATGCCATTTTTCAGTGAGATGGAGAAACAAATCACTAACCTCACATGGAAAGAAAAGAAACCTTGAATAAATATTAAAGTATTACTGAAGTATAAAAAGTATTACTGAAGAAGAGAAACAAAGTGGGAGGCCTCACATTACCTGACCTGAAAACCTATTACACCACCATGGTAGTCAATACAGTCTGGTACTGGCACAAAAATACACAATGGGACAGATCAATGGAACAGGATAGAAAACCCAAATGTAACTCCAACCACCTATGAGCAGCTGATATTCAACAAAGCCCTAAGCTCCATGAATAGGGGAAAAAATAATCTCTTCAGCAAATGATGTTGGCAAAATCGGATATCCATTTGCAAAAAAAAATTAAACAGGACTCGTATCTCACACTATGTCTTTTAGTCAGCTCTGTGCTGCTCTAACAGAAATACCACAAGTGGATGGCTTTAACAAAGGAAGGTTTATTCTTACACAGTCCAGTAGTCTACAAGTCCAAATCAGGATGTCTGCTCCAGGGGAAGGCTTTCCTGCTTGTTGGCTCTGGAGGAAAGTCTGCTATTGCATCACTCTTTGTCCAGGGAGCATCTTGGTGCAGAAACCTCAGGTCTGAAGGACACATTCTTCTTCTGGTGTTGCTTTCTTGAAGGTGTGAGGTTCCCAATTCTCTGCTTGCTTCTCCTTCCTTTTATATCTTCTAGGTTAAAAGGATTAAGGGTGGGGCAAACCATACTCCAGGGAAACTCTCTTTACAGTGGAGCAGGAAGGTAATCCTATGAATGGATTTACAGTCCCACCCTAATCCTTTAACATACAGCACAGGAAAATCACAAAATGGAGGACAATCACAAAATATTGGGAGTCATGGCCCAGCCACATGGCTACACATATTTTTGGGGGGACACAATTCAATCCATGACACCATACACAAAAACTAAATCAAAATGAATCATAGACCTAAATATTAAACCTAAAACAGTAAGGCTCTTAGAAGAAAAAATAGGGACAACATTGGGAGCCCCAATAAACCACATAAACAAACTGCAAAATAGTATAAGTAATGCACAAGCAACAGAAGAAAAAATAGATAAGTGGGAATTTCTAAAAATCAAACACATATACTCATCCAAAGACTTCACCAAGAGAGTAAAAAGACCACCTACAGACTGGGGAAAAAAATCACCAACCAAGAATCTGATCAGTACCTAATCTACATGATCTATAGAGTACTTCAAAACTTCAACAAGAAAGAAAACAAATAACCCAATCAAAAATGGGCAAAGGGTATGAACAGGCACTTCACCAAAGAATATATCTGAGCAGCTAACAGACACATGAGGAAATGCTCAGGATCATTAGTCATCAGAGAAATCCAAATCAAAACTACAATGAGATACCATCTCACCACAGTGAGGCTGGCATAAATAAATTTTGGACAGGCTGTGGAGAAACTCAAACACTTCTACACTGCCAGTAGGAATTCAAAATGGTACAACCATTCTGGAAAATGGTTTGGTGATTTCTTAAAAAGCTAGTGATAGAAATATCATATGACCCAGCAATCCCACTACTTGGGGAAACAGACATCTTAGTATGTAAAGAGTGACAATATTATATCAAAAAGAAGGACTAAATAATGTAATCATAAATCTTTAACATAGACAGGAAATCAAGACAGTACAAAGAAATTAAAAACTGTTGAAACTTAGAGCATTAGTGGTAAATATCAAGGAAACCACAAAAGAAATTAACCCTCTTACATACAAAAATTAAAAAATCAAGAAATATCATCAAATGTAAAATCAATAACAATCAATTTATACAGGAATGTACATTTTCACTCAGTAAGAATAAAAAAAATTCTAAAAAAAAGATGAAAAGAAACCCATGAGGGTGATGACTCAGCACAGAAAATTAAATGGAATAAAGAAACTGTCAACAATACACAAAATAGACGCCAAAATGAGAACACTAAATTCCTACTTATTAATAATTATGCTGACTGTAAATGGGTTAAATGCACCAGTTAAGAGGTACAGAGTAACAGAATGGATAAAAAACACCATCCATCTATACACTGCCTAAAAGAGGCACACCTAAGGCTTAAAGATACAAACAAAACGAAACTCTAAAGATGGAAAAATATATACCAAGCTAACAACATTCAAAAAATAGAAGGAGTGGAAATATCAATTTCTCATAAAATAGACTTTAAAGTAAAATCCGCCACAGTGGACAAAGAAGGTCACTAAATACTGTTTTAAGGGTGAATACACACACAATGACGGAGCTTCTAATACATCAAATGAACTGTAACAACATTAAAAAGAGAAATAGACAGCTCTACAACAATAGCAGGAGACTTCAACACACCACTTTTGGTGATGGACATAACAACCAGAAAGAAGTTCAATAGAGACACAGAAGATCTAAATCCCACAATCAAACAACTTCACCTCCTAGAAACATATACAGAACACTCTACCAACACCAGACAAGTATACTTCTTTTCCAGTGCACATGCAACATTATCCAGAATTCATCACACATTAGGAAATAATGCAAACTTTAACAAAATCCAAAGCATTCTAATAATGCAAGGCATCTTTTCAGACCATAAAGCCACAAAAGTCTAAATTGATAGCAGAAAAAGCAAGAGGAAAAAAAAAAAACATGGAAACTGAACAACAACTTGCTCAAAAAATTCTGGGTTATAGAAGAAACCACAGATGGAAAAGGGAAATTCAAAGAATCAAATGAAAATAAAAACACGTCCTACCAGAACCTATAAAGTACAGCAAAAGCACTGCTCAGAGGTCAATTTGTCTCAAAAAAAGAGAACAGCAAAAGAACCCCTCAGTCACCAGAAGAAATCAAATAGTCAGATCCGACTCGATGGCACTTGGCTTGGCTTGGTGGTGCTCAAGATTGTGTCAACTTGGTAACTCCATGTTTGGCTTCTGTATCAAGGGGCAGGGGCAGGGCTGTGGGGGCTTCCCTCCCCTCAGCTCTCATCTCTCCACCTTCCACCACCTAATTCCTGTCTGCTCATGTTGCCCACAACTCATGCTCTCTTTTCCGTCTGGTTCCTGGACCTAAACTAGCAGCTCTTGGATTCACCAATCCTTATAGCTGGTGAGTGATAGTCCTTTTCCCTGACCTGCTGATCCTGGGTTCGCCAGCCTCTGCAGCTCCATGAGTCAGCAGAGATCATTCAGTCTCACCTCCAGCTTGGGATCTACTGACCTAAAGAGCAGGTGATCTAGAACTCCAGTCTCTGACCTGCTGACCTTGGGTTCACCAGCTCCTGTGGCCACATGAGTCTTGTGCCAGGACTTGGGATGTTCAGCTTCTACAGTTGTGTGAGCTGTTTCCTTTATGTATAAATATTTCCTTGCACATATATGTGTTACCAGTTTTGCTTTTCTAGAAAATCTAGCCAAAGACAACCAGACTTAAATGAATCAGATAATAGAAAAACTACTGAAAGGGTTTGTAAGAGCAAAAGCTGGATTTTTGAAAAGATCAATAAAAATGATAAACCATTGGCCAAACTAACAAATAAAACAAAACAGGAGAGTAAGCAAATAACTCTAATAAGAAGTGAAATGAGCAATATCACAACTGACACAACTGGAGTTAAAAGAATCACAATGAAATAGTATAAAAAATGTACACTAACAAATTTGAAAACCTAGAACCCAAACCCACTGTCATCAAGCCAATTGTGACTCATAGTGACCTTATAGGTCAGAGTAGAATTGGCCCATGGAGTTGCCAAGGAGTGCCTGGTGAATTTGAAATACTGACTTTTTGGTCAGCAGATGTAGTAATTAACCACTATGCTAACCTAGAGGAAATGACAAATTTGTAGAAACATATCACCTACCAAAACAAACATAAAAATTAGAACAACTTCATAAACCCTTCACAAAAGAAGAGACTGAAAAGATAATTTTAAAACTACTGTTTTAGTCAGCTAGTGTTGCTCTAACAGAAATGCCACAAAGTGGATGGCTTTAACAAAGGAAGGTTTATTCTTACACAGTCCAGTAGGCTACAAGTCCAAATTCATGATGTCTGCTCCAGGGGAAGGCTTTCCCCCTAGTCGGCTCCGGAGGAAAATCTGCTATTGCATAAGTCTTTGTTCAGGGAATGTCTTGGTGCAGGAACCTTAGGTCTGAAAGACGCACTGTTCTCCCAGTGCTGCTTTCTTAATGGTGTGAGGTTCCCAATTCTCTGCTTGCTTCTCTTTCCTTTTATCTCCTGTAAGATGAAAGAATTAAAGGTGGGGCAAGCTGCACTCTAGGGAAACTCCCATTACACTGCAGCAGGGAGGTGATCCTGTGAAGGGATTTATAGTCCCATGCTAATCCTTTAACATATAGGATAGGAAAATCACAAAATGGAGGACAATCACAGAATACAGGACTCATGGCCCAGCCACATGGCTACACCTATTTTGGGGGGGGACACAATTCAATCCATGACAAATACCAACCAAAAAATGTCCAGGCCCTGGCAGCTTCACTAGAAAATTCTACCAAACTTTTAGAGAAGAGTTAACACCACTGTTACTAAAGGTATTTCACAACATATGAGGATGGAATATTCCAAAATTCATTCCATGAAGCCACCGTAACTCTGATACCAAAACCAGATAGAGAAATCACAAAAAAAAGGAAAATTACAGACCAATATCTCTTATGAATTTAGAAGAAAAATCCTCAACAAAATTCTAGTCAATAGAGTTAAATAATAATTCACCCTGACCAAGTAGGATGCATACCAAGGATGCATGAATGGTTCAAGCATTAGAGAAACAATCACCGTAATCAACCACAAAAATAAGATAAGAATCACTTGATTTTATCAACTGATACAGAAAAGGCATTTAATGAAGTCCAACACCCAATCATTCGACGGCACTTGGCACTTGGCTAACACCCATTCATATTAAAAAGTCTCAGCAAAATAGGAAGGGAAATTCTTCAGTACAATAAGGGGCAACTAAGCAAAGACAACAGTCAACATCATCCAAGATGGAGACAGTCTGAAAGCACTCCTCTTAAGAATGGGAACAAGGCAAGGATGCCCAGCATTATCATTTTATCCAGCATTATGCTGGAGGTTTTAGACAGAGCAAGATAAAGAAATAAAGGACATACCATCAACGAGACTGTTAAGGAGGAAATTATGAAATCAATACCATATACGATAGCCTCTAAAAAGATAAAGTACCTAGGAATTAATCTAACCAGAGAAA
>KN676341.1:2042767-2115783 GCA_000152225.2 Procavia capensis | reverse complement strand
GTAAGGAAAAAGTAAAAGTATATCTATTTGCAGATGATACGATCGTATACACAGAAAACCCCAAAGAATCCACAAAAATAAACTCAAAAATATTGGAATGACTAGAAGAGTTTAGCAAAGTATCAGGATACAAGATAAACATACATAAACTGATTGAACTCCTTTTCTCTAACAAAGGGACTATCACAGAGGAAGTGTTACCAAATAATTACCATTTGTATTAGCCCCCAAGTAGATAAAAGACAGGAATAAATCTAACAAGAGATGTAAAAAAACTCGTATAAACAAAATTATAAGACTCTACTGCAAGAAACCTAAAGAGACCTATACAAATGGAGAAACCTAATTTTCTTGTGGATAGAAACACCTAACATTGAAAAAATGTCTATTCTACCCAAAGCGATTTATAGAGTCAATGCAATCTCCATACGAATTCAATTGGCATTTTTTAATGAGATGGATAAACGAACCATCAACTGCATGTGGAAAGGGGAGAACTGCCAGATAAATAAAGCATTAGTGAAGAAGAGGAACAAGGTGGGAGGCCTCACATTACCTGAATTTACAACCTATTACACTGTCATGGTAGTCAAAACAACCTGGTAATGGTACAAAAAGCAGATATATAGGCCAAATGTAACAGAACTGAAGATTCACATATAACATCATCAGCCTATGAACAGACGATATTTTTTTGACAAAGGCTTAAAGCCTATGAACTGGGGGAAAGATAGTCTCTTCAACAAATGGTGTGGGCAAAACCAGATACCTATCTACAAAAAAAAAAAAAAAAGAAAAAGAAAGAAGACACATACCTCACATCATGCACACAAACTAACTCAAAATCAAACAACCGAAATAAAAAATCCAAAACAATAAAGATCAGGGGGAAGAAAACAACAGGGGCAACACTGGCTGCCCTAATATATGGCATAAACAGACTACAAAATATTGCCCTCAGGAGCCAAGATGGCAGACCAGTCGCATGCCTCCTTAATTCCCTCTGAAAACTGAGGCCTGGATTGATAATTAAATGAAGATTTCTGGACACACAGTGAGCCCCAGGACATGGCATAGGGCTGTCAATTTGAACTAAATACCATTGAACAGGAAACCTCTTCTCTTTCACTGCCCACACCATTGTTGAATGGCTGGCTCTTGCAGACTGAAGGTAACTCCTTTTTTAACTTTTTTTCTTTGTGTTAGCCAGCAGGTGGGGATGGGCTCAACTGGCAGCAAAGTTCAGCTGCACTGCTCACATGATCAGCAGGTGGAATAGCCACATTTTGAGAGCCCAGCTCTGTACTCACAGCACCAGACCCCCTCCACCGTCTCTTACCGGAACACTACCACAGATTCAGCTATTTCACAGTGGGTGGGACAGCTTGTCTGGGATGCCATCGTGCTTAACTGAGAGGTGGAGTTACCCAAATGGGTGCCTCAGCAGTGGCTAATTCCCAGGCTGGGAGACAGGGCAGGCTGGGGAGCACTTTTCCAGCAGAAAAGCTGTGTTTAGTGCAGTGCAGCCTTATGGGTGGGGCCTGGCAGGGGATGAAAGCAGGGCAGTAGCCTGTCCGTACTTTGGTCAACATCATAGCATCTGGGAATGGCTGTAAATTGGAGGGACACCGGACAATGGAGACACACATGGATGGTGCTTCCATTACCAGTCAGAAGAGGGGCTTACACATCTGGCAGTCTGACTGATTTTGTAAGCTGCCAGAAAGCTTTTACCTTTCAAGATAAGACTGCCTAGAGAAATAACTGCAGTGAAGCCCAACAGCATGTCTCTCAGCCTTTACTGACCTATATCATAGAGTCGGCTAACAGCCCCCCAGTGACTCCATAAGTAGGGTTGTATCTTTGACAGCCAGGAGATGGAGCCTGCTACCCCAGAGGTTCCACTGGGCCCAATCACTGGAGTACGTATCAGGGGCTGGTGATCAACTTCCTTCTCAGACTGCACCTCAGCTCCTATTAAGATGAAACCAGAGAATATAAACAGCCTCTAGATGTCCAGAAAGCAAGAAACCTGGCCAAACAATTAAAGGAAAATCCAGCATGGCTCCAGAAAACTCCCCAAAGAAAGAATCAAAGAACTTCCCAGATGAAAAAGCCTTTCTGAAACTATTGGATGTCAAGCACAAAATAATTATATAAGGAGTCTTCCTAGACATTATACAAAATGCAGCAGAGCAAAACAAAAAATTAAGCAAGCTGTTTGAACTGATGGAACGCCAGCATTCTAAAATCTGACAGACCAACAAAAAAAAATTACAGAATTAGACACTTCAGTTCAAAGCCAAGAGAACAGAACTGAACAAATGAAAATTAGGCTTACTGACCTTGAGGAAAGAGCTACTGACGCCAGAATTTATGAGGAGAAATCAGAGAAAAGAAGAAAAATGAAGAGGCATTAAGAAACATATGGGATTCTATCAAGAGGAACAATCTATGGCTAATTGGAGTTCCTGAACAGGGAGGGATACCTGAAAACAAAGAGAGATTGTTGTTGAGTTGCTGAAAGCTTCCCTAAAGTTATGAAAGAAGAGAACACAGATATCCAACATGCGTATCAAATGCCACATAATAGATGCCAAAAAAAGACACCAAGACATATTATAATCAAACTTAACAAAATGAAACATAAGCAGAAACTCTTAAAGGCAGCAACACTCAAAGCAAAGATAACATTCAGAGGGAAGCCCTGTAAGCTTTCATCTGATTTCTCAGCAGAAAAGATGCCAAATGCAGTCAGTGGAATGACCCATTCAAAGCCTGAGGGAGAAAAGCTTTCAACCAAAAATTACACATCCTGCAAAACTGTCTTTTAAATATGAAAAGGAAATTAACACATTTGCAGATGAACAGAAACTCAGAGACTTCATAAAAACCAAACCTAAACTACAAGAAAATTGAAAGAAGCCGTTTGCTTAGAAAATTCAAACCATGAACTCTATATTTTAGGAGACACTGCAGGACACAACATCCAGAAACCTACTCAGTTAGGGAAGGCATAAAACTCAATCAAAGCTATAATATTAAAAGAAGAGATCCAGTGATAATATCATGAAAATTTGGATATCACATTAAAAAGAGGAATATACTACAGTAGTTACAGTCATTCCAGATGAAGAGGAAGTTAAAAAGATATGTAGATGTTAAAATTGGGTTTAAACTTAGTTATTAAAGGGGATCATAGGGTTAGCCGCAAAGCACAATAAAGATGCAGCATATCAAGACAAGAAACGCAAAACAGGAGTCCCAACAAACACAAAACCAACACTGAAAAGGTGAAAAGTCAACCCATAAAGAATGACCCAGAACAGAACATTAAGAGGAACAGAGAAAACAACAACACAAAAATAAATACATACCTATCAATAATTACACTGGATGTAAACACACTGAACACGCCATTAAAGAGACAATGAGTGGCATCTTGGATCAAGAGACACACCTGTCTACATGTAGCTTACAAGAAACTCATTTAGACTTAAATATGTGAACAAACTGAAAATTAAAAGATGGAAAAATACATACCAAGCTAACACTATACAAAGAAGAGCAGGTGTGGCAATACTAATCTCAGATAAAATACGTTTTAATGTAAAATCCACCATCGTGGACAAGGATGGACACTATTTATTGCTGAAAGGTTCAATATACAAACAGGACTTAACAATATCAAATATTGATGCACCTGGTATTAGAGCATCGAAATACATTAAAGAAACACTCACCACACTCTAAAAGGAGATGATCACTCCACAAAAATAGTGTGATACTCAAGAATAAAAAGGGGTGCATCCTGAGATCTCCACTAAAAGACCTCAATTGATGGTCCAGCAGTTTCGGGGTTCCCCTGAGAGCATGGCCCCCGGCCCTGATGCTGCCCTTACCCATAAATTATAACGAAGGTCCACTCTTTGGACAGGAATGGATTGGACTTGGCAATGCAGAGTGACCATATATTGGTTGCACTTTATGGTTCTATACATCTATAGGATATCATCCTGCTGACCTCTGGTTGGAGGAAGGAGAGTGGTTGGAGTGGAGGGGAAAGGAGGCTGTTGGGATGATGAGACATGTATGGAGCAGAGAGGAATAGTGTGCTGTCACCAGACAGGGAGAGCAGTGGAAGCTGCATATAGGTGGGTATGTAAATTTATACAGGAATGTACGTTTTCACTCAGTCATGTTAAATAAAAAATTAAAAAAAGAAGAAGGAAAAATAGTGTGATACTTCAACAGTCCACTCTCAGTATTGGATAGATCTTCTAGAACAAAGCTCAGTAAAGACACAGAAGATCTTATTGCCATAATTAACCAACTAGGCCTCATCAACATACACAGAACTTTTTATCCATCAACGGGTAGCTACATCTTCCTCTCCAGTGCATACGAAACATTTTCCAGAATAGATTATGTGTTAGGACGTAAAGTAAATTCCAACAAAATCCAAACCATTGAATTATTGCAAAGTATCTTCTCAGACCATAAAGCCATAAAAGTCTAAATCAATTACAGAAAAAACGGAAATTGGAACTCATGGAAACTAGACAATATCTTGCCCCAAAAACCGTGGATTATAAGAAGAAATCAAGGATGAAATAAAGAATTTATGGATTCCAATGAGAATGAAAACACTTCCTACCATAAACTATGGGATACAGCCAAAGCAGTTTTAAGGGGTCAGTTTATCTCTAAAAATCTACACACCGCAAGGAAAAAAGGAACCAAACCAAAGAATTAACCCCACAGCTTGAACAAGTAGAGAGTAACAGAGGAACCTCTCAGGCACCAGAAGAAAACAGATCATAAAGATTAGAGCAGAACCAAACAAATTAGAGAACAGAAGAACAACTCAAACAATTGATAAGACCAAAAGCTGGTCTTTTGAAAGGGTTATAAAAACTGACAAACAACTGGCTAAACTTACTAAAGAAAAACAGGAAAGGAAACAAATAGCCTCAATAAGAAATGGGATGGGAGATGTCACAACAGATGTAACAGAAATCAAAATTATCATAACAGAATACTACAAAAGACTGTACTCTAACAGATTTGAAAATGTAGAGGATATGGACAAATTACTAGATTCATATTACCTACCAAAATTATCACAAATAGAAGTAGAACAACTTAATAAACCCATCACAAAGGAAGTGATGCAAAAAGTCATCAAAAAACTACCAACCAAAAAAAGCACTGGCCCAGATGGCTTCACCACAGAATTCTACCAAGCTTTTAGAGAAGAGTTGACTCCAGTACTACTGAGGCTATTTCAGAAAACAGAAATGGATGGACTACTCACAAATTCATTCTATGAATCTAGCATAACCCTGATACCAAAGCCAGGGAAAGATCCAACAAAAAAAGGAGAACTACAGACCAATATCACTCATGAACCTAGATGCAAACATCTTCAACAAAATCCTTGCCAATAGAATTCAACAACATATCAAAAAAAAAAAAATTCATTAAGACAAAATTGGATTCATTCCTGGGATGCAAGGCTAGTTAGATTTGTTCCTAGATATTTTATGTTTCTGGGGGCTATATTAAATGGTATTGATTTGGTGACTTCTTCTTTAATGATCTCATTGTTGGTATAAAGAAAAAACAATGTGATCAACCACATAAACAACACAAAAGGTAAGAATCATCTGATCATATCAATTGATGCAGAAAAGGCATTTGACCAAGTCCAACACCCATTCATGCTAAAATCGGAATAGAAGGCAAATTCATCAATGCAGTAAGGGCCACCTATGCAAAACCAACCGCCTACACCATCCTGAATGGAGAAGAGACTGAAACAATTCCCCTTGAGAACGGGAACTAGACAAGGATACCCACTCTCACCTCTCCTATTCAGTGTTGTACTAGGAGTTTCGGCCAGAGCAATTAGAGGAGACAAAGAAATAAAGGGCATCTGCATTGGCAAAGAAGAAGTAAAATATCTCCCTATTTGCAGAAGATATGATTGTATATGCAGAGAATCCTAAAGAATCCATAAGTAAGCTCTTCAAACTAATAAGAGTTCAGGGAAGTCTCAGGATACCAGATAAAAATAAGTAAATCAGTAGGATTCCTTTATACCAACAATGAGATCATTAAAGAAGAAGTCACCAAATCAATACCATTTAATATAGCCCCCAGAAACATAAAATATCTAGGAACAAATCTAACTAAAGAAAGAAGAGAACTATACAAAAATAACTACAAGACTCTACTGCAAGAAACTAAGAGAGACTTACATAAATGGAGAAACCTACCATGCTCATGGATAGGAAGACAACACTGTAAAAACGTCTATTTTATCCAAAGCCAGCTAGATATAAAATGTAACCCCGATGCAAATTCCGATGACATTTTTCAATGGGATGGAGAAGCAAATCACCAACTTTGTTTGGAAGAGGAAGAAACAGCAGATAAGCAAAGCGCTACTGAAGAAGAAAAACACACTAGGAGGCCTTTTGCTACCCAATTTTAGAGTCTATAACACTGTGACAGTAGTCAAAACAGCCTGGTCCTGGTACAAAAAGAGACATAGAGACCAACGGAACAGAGGTAAAACCCAAGAGATGCCACCATCCTTTTATGAACAGTTGATATTCATCAAAGGCTGCAAGATTATAAACTGGGGTAAAAACAGTCTCTTTTACTAATGGTGCTGGCAAAATTGGATATCCAGATGCAAAAAAATTGAAACAAGACCCATATCTCACACCTTACACAAAAACCAACTCAAAATGGATAAAATACCTAAATATCAAAAATGAAAAGATAAAGATCATCCAAGAAAAAATAGGATCAAAAATGGCATTTTTTTTCTTTCTTCCTTTTCTTATGATTGAGTGAAAAAGTACATTTCCATATAAATTTGCATGCCCGTCTATGTGCAGCTCCCACTGATCTCCCTGCCTGGTGACAGCACACTCTTCCTCTCTGTTCAATAGAAGTCATATCCTCCTAACAATCTCCTATCCCTTCCTCTCTGCCTTCTCCGCCGCCTCCAGTAAGTGATCAGGAGGACAACATCCTACAGATGCGGAGAACCATAAAGTGCACACATGATATGGTCACCCTGAGTCACCAAGTCCAATCCTTTTCTGCCCGAAGAGTTGATCTCCATTATGATTTATGGAAAGGGGCAGCATCAGGGCCAGGGGCCACGCTCCAAGGGGAACCCCGAGGACCCTGGACCATCACTTGTGGTGTTTTAGTGGAGATCTCAGGGTGCACCCCTTTTTATTTTTGTGTTACCAGTGACACTGAACTTTGTGAGCACCATGATGGCTATTGCTGGTGGTAACTGGGCACCATCTGTTTCTTCCAGAGACTCGTCGATGTAGTCACCCACTCAAGAGGGTTTCTCTGTCTTCTGGGTTCTCTTTCCTCCATGTTGTTTTGGTCTCTGGTGATCATCCGTTCCTGTTGAGTTGGGGTAATTTGTTGTATATCAGATGGCAGCTTGGCAGCTTTGAAGACCCCAGATGCCACTCACCAATGTGGAATGCAAAAGACTCTCTTAGCAAAATGCTAGTTGTGCCAATTGGTATCAATTTCCACTGACAGAATGGTCCCCAGCCCCCTGGACCAGCTACTCTGTCCGTGCAATATTGTGTTAGGATGGGAGGAGTACTCATGTTATGTTGAAGTCCAGCTAAAATTGATCTTTCTAATGTGTGCTGTCACAGATTTCACACAACCAAATTTCTATCAACTATCTAATCTATGCTGCACACTATCCTTCTCTCTATCCCACTCATGCAGCTGTCAAAGAGTCCTTTCTTCTATGTATGAGCCTATTTTTAAGGTCTTATTGCAGGGGTCTCATACAATATTTGTCCTTCTGTCACCGACTACTTTCACTGAACACAGTGTCTTCCAACTGAAACCAGGTTATGAGACATTTCCTAAAATCATCATTGTTCTTTATCATTGCATAATGTTCCGTTTAGGGTACATACCATAGTTTACCTATACATTCATCTGTTGTTGGGCATCTGGGTTGATTCCATCTTTTTGCTATTGTGGACTGTGTATGCATGTGTCAGTTGATGTGAATGGCCTTGATTCTGTAGGATATATTCTAAGCAGTGGAATTATTGGGTCAAATGGTATGTCTAGATCCAGCTTTTTAAGGAAGTGCCACATTGCTTTCCAGAGCGGTTGCACCGTCTTGCAATCCCACTAGCAGTGTAGGAGAGTTCCAATTTCTCCACAGCCTCTCCAGTATTTGTTGTTTTTGGACCATGGCCAAACTTGCTGGAGTGAGTTGGTATCTCATTGTAGTTTTGATTTAAGTTTTTTTAATAGCTAATGATTGTGAGCATGTCCGCATGTGTTTTTTGGCTGCCTGGATCTCCTCTTTAGAGAAATGTCTGTCCATCTCCTTTGCCCATCACTTAATTGGGTTATACATCTTTTTCTTTTAAATATTTTGTAGTACCTTGTAGATTATAGAGATCAGAGGTCCGTCTGACATACAGTTGTCAAATATTTTTTCCCATTCTGTAGGTGGCCTTTTAATTCTTTTGATGAAGACCTTGGATGAGCAAAAGTGTTTGATTCTTAATAGTCCCCGTTTGTCTATTTTCTGTTGATTGTGCTTTGTCAGATTTTGAAGTCTGTCTATGTTGTGTGTTAAAACTTCCATTGTTGATCCTATTTTTTTTTGGATGAGCTTTATCTTTTTAGATTTGATATTTAGGTCTTTTATCCAGTTGGAGTTGGTTTTTGTATAAGATATGAGATATGGGTATTGTTTCAAGTTTTTGTAGATGGATATCCAATTTTGCCAGCACCGTTTGTTGAAGAGGTTGCTTTTTCCCCAGTTTAATGTCTTAGGGCCTTTGTCGAATATCAACTGTTCATACGAGGATGGTGTCATCTCTGGGGTCTCAACTCTGTGCCATTGATCTATGTGTCTCTTTTTGTACCAGTACCAGGCTGTTTAGACAACTGTGGCAGTGTAATAGGTTCTAAAGTAGGGTAGTGAGAGGCCTCACAGTGTGTTCTTCGTCTTCAGTAGTGTTATACTTAACTGGGGCTTCTTCCATTTCCAGGCAAAGTTGTTAATTTGTTCCTCCATCTCATTAAATAAGGTCACTGGAACTTGTATTGGGATTGCATTATATAAGTAGATTGCTTTGGGTAAAACAGACATTTTCACAATGTTAAGTCTTCCTGTCCGTGGGCAGGGTAGGTTTCTCCATTTATGTAAGTCTCTCTTAGTTTCTTGTAGTAAGATTTTGTAACTGTATTTGTCAAAGTCTGCTATTTCTCTGACTGGATTTATTCTTAGATATTTTATCTTTTGGGGGCTATAGAAAATAGTATTTATTTTGTGATTTCTTCTTTAGTAATCTTATTGTTGGTATAAAAGAATCCTCCTGATTTACTTATGTTTATCTTGTGTCCTGAGACTTTGCTGAATTCTTCTATCAGTTTGAGTAGTTTACTTACGGATTCTTTAGAATTCTATGCATATACAATCATATCATCTGCAAACAGTGAGATTTTTACTTCCTCTTTGCTGACGCAGATGCCCTCTACTTCTTGGTCTTGTCTAATTGCTCTGGCTAGAACTTCTAGTATAATGTTGAATAGGGGAGGTGAGAGTGGGCATCCTTGTCTAGCTCACCTTCTCAAGGGAAATTGTTTCAGTCTCTCTCCATTCAGGATGACACAGGCAGTTGGCTTTGTATAAATGGAGCTTATTGCATTGAGGAACTTGCTTTCTATTCTGATTTTGCAGAGATTTTTAGCATGAATGGCTGTTGGACTTGATCAAATGCCTTTTCTGCATTGATTGACAAAATCAGGTGATTCTTGTCTTTTGTGTTATTTATGTGGTTGATCACATTAATTGGTTTTTTTGATGTTTAACCAGCCATGCATCCCTGGTATGAATCCAACTTGGTCATGATGAATTATTCTTTTGATATGTTGTTGTATTGTATTGGTAAGTATTTTGTTGAAGATTTTTACATCTAGGTTCATAAGCGATATTGGTTTGTAGTTCTCCTTTTTTGTTAGGTCTTTCCCTGGCTTTGGTATCAGGGTTCTGCTGGCTTCATAGAATGAATTTGGGAGGATTCTATCCCTTTTTATACTGTGAAATAGTCTCAGCAGTGTTGGAGATAACTCTTCTCTAAAAGCTCCGTGGAATTCTGTGGTGACGCCATCTGGGCCAGGGCTTTTCTTCTTTGATAGCTTTTTGATGACTTTTTCAGTCTCTTCCTTTGTAATAGGTTTATTAAGTTGTTCTGCTACATCCTGTGATAGTTTTGGTTGGTGATATGAATCTAGAAATTTGTCCATTTCCTCTAGGTTTTCAAATTTGTTAGAGTACATCCTTTCATAGTATTCTGTTATGATATTTTTTATTTCTGCTGGATCTGTACCGACATCTCCCCTCTCATTTATTTTTATTTTATTTTATTTAATATGACTGAGTGAAAATGTACATTCCTGTATAAATTTACATGCCCACCTACATGCAGCTTCCACTGCTCTCCCTGTCTGGTGACAGCGTACTATTCCTCTCTGCTCCATACATGTCTCATCCTCCCAACAGTCTGCTTTCCCCTCCTCTCCACCCACTCTCCTTCCTCCAACCAGAGGTCAGCAGAATGAATTTGTTTCCTTTCCTGTTTTCCTTTAGTAAGTTTAGCCAATGATTTGTCAATTTTGTTAATCTTTAAAAGAAAAACAGATTTTGGTCTTTTCAGTTTTTTCAATTGTTCTTCTGTTTTCTAATTCATTTAGTTCTGCTCTAATCTTTATGATCTGTTTTCTTCGGGTGCCTGAGGGTTTCCTCTGTTATTCTCTCTCTACTTGTTCAAGCTGTAGGGTTAGTTCTTTGGTTTTAATTCTTTTTTCCTTCCTGATGTGTGCATTTATAGAGATAAACTGACCTCTGAGGACTGCTTTGGCTGTATCCCACAGATTCTGGTAGGAAATGTTTTCATTCTCGTTGGAAGCCATAAATTATTTCCTCCTTGATTTCTTTTATAATGCACGGCCTTTTGAGCAAGATGTTGTTCAGTTTCCATGAGTTACCCTTTCTATGTTTTTTCTGCTATTGATTTCAACTTTTATTGTTTTGTGGTCTGAGAAAATGCTTTCCAATAATTCAATTGTATGGATTTTGTTGGAATTTGCTTTATGTCCTAACACATCGTCGGTTCTGGAAAACATACCATGTGCACTAGAGAAGAAGGTGTAGTTGTCTGCTGATGAATAGAGAGTTCTGTATATGTTGATCAGGTCTAGTTGGTTAATTGTGGCAATAAGATCTTCTGCGTCTTTGCTGAGCTTTTTTCTAGATGATCTGTCCAATATTCAGAGTGGAGTGTTGAAGTCTCCCACTATTATTGTGGAGTGATCTATCTCGTTTTTGAGTATAGTTAGTGTTTCTTCAATGAATTGGGTGCTCTAGTATTGGGTGCATAAATATTTAATATTGTTAATTCCTGTTTGTGTATTGAACTTTTCAGCAATAAGTAGTGCCCATTCTTGTCCACGATGGGGGATTTTACATTAAAATCTATTGTATCTGAGATTAGTATTGCCACACCTGCTTTTCTTTGTGTATTGTTAGCTTGAAATATATTCTTCCATCCTTTTATTTTCAGTTTGTTTGTATCTTTAACTCTAAGGTTAGTTTCTTGTACAAAACATAAGGACGCATCATGTCTTTTGATCCAAGATATCATTCATTGTCTCTTTACTGGAGCGTTCAGTCTATTGACATTTAATGTAATCATTGATAGGTATGTGTTTAGTGGTGTCATTGTGATAAGTTTATTTTTATGTTGATGTTTTCTCTGTTCTTATTTATCTGTTCTGAGACATTCTTTATGAGTTGAGTTTTCACCTTTTTCATTGTTGGTTTTTTGGTTGTTGAGACTCATGTATTACATTTCTTGATTTGATATGTTGCATCTTTATCGTGCTTCGCAGCTGCCTCTGTGAGCCCCCTTAAAGTCTAAATTTAAACCCAAGTTTAACTACTGAAAGTCTTATTAACTTCATCTCCATCTGGAAGGACTATAATGACTGTAGTAGTACATCCCTCTTTTTAATATGATGATATCATAGTTTTCATGATATGATCACTGGATCACTTCTTTTAATATTATAGCTTTGATTGAGTTTGGAGCCTTCCCTAACTGAGTAGGTTTCTGGATGATGTGTCCTGTACTTCCTCCTAAAATAGAAAGTTAATGGTTTTGTTCTTCCAAGCCAAGAGCTTCTTTCAGTATTTCTTGTAGCTTTGGTTTGGTTTTTACAAAGTCTCTGAGTTTCTGTTTATCTGTGAAGGTCTTAATTTCATTTTGGTATTTGAAAGACAGCATTTCAGGATATATAATTCTTCGTTGGAAGTTTTTCTCCTTCAAGGCTTTGAATATCCCACCCTACTGTCCCTGTGCCGATGTCGTTTCTGCCGAGAAGCAGATAAAATCCTAGAGTTTCTCTCTGAATATTAGGTTTGATTTGAGTCTCACTGCCTTTAAGAGTTTCTGATTATGTTTCATTTTGTTAAGCTTGGTTATAATATGTCTTGGAGTCTTTCTTTTGAGATCTATAGTGAGTGGTATTTGATGTGCATCTTGGATATGCATAGTCTCTTCTTTCATAACTTCTGTGAAGTTTTCTGTCGGCAGCTCAGCAACAATACTCTCTGTGTTCTCAGGTGTCCTGCCTTGTTCAGGAACTCCAATTAATCATAGATTGTTCCTCTTAATAGAGTCCCACATGCTTCCTTTTTCTGATTTCTCCTGATAGATGTTGGAGTCACTAGTGTTGTCTTCCAAGTCTGAAAGTCTGTTTTCCATTTGTTCCATTCTGTTTTCTTGGCTTTGAATTAAAGTTTCTATCTCTTTGATTTTGTTCTTGATCTGTTGGATTTCAGAGTACTGGTGTTCCATCTGATCGAACAGCTTGCTTAATTTTTCATTTGCTCTGCTGCATTTTGTATAAGGTCTTGTAGGGCTCTGTATATAAACCTTTTGTACTCGCCCTTCTATAGTTTCAGAAAGGTTTCTTCATCTGGGAAGTTCTTTTGTTCTTTCTTTTTGTGGGTCTCCTGGAGCTATAGGTCAATTCTTCTTTATGTTTTCGTCCAAAGTTTGCTGCTTTTTGGGCATCCAGAGGTTGTTTTGTTTCTCTGGTGTTACCTTAATGGGATCTAAAGGTCAGTCTCAGAAGGAAGTTGATCACCAGACACCTCTGTGTACTCCAGTGACTGGGCTCAGTGGTATCTCTGGGGTAGCAGGCTCCACCTCCTGATTGGCAAAGACACAGCTGTACTTATAGAGTCACTGGGGAGCCATCAGCTGACCCTATAGTGTGAGTCAGTAAAGGCTGGAAGAGATGCCATGAGGATGCACTTCAGTCATTTCTCTAGGCAGTTCTAAATTGGAAGGTAAAAGGTCTGACAGCTTCCAAAATCAGTCAGGCTTTCAGGTGTGCAAGTCCCTCTTCCCAGCTGGCAAAGTAAGCACCTCTTTATCCAACCCCAAATGCTGTAAACTAGTTCAAAATACAGAAAGGCTACTTCCCTACCATCATGTGGTGGCCACACTTGCAAAAGACTGCTTTTCTGTCAGAAAAGTGCTCTCTGCGCAAGCACTGCCTCCCAGCCTGGGAATTAGGTCCAGCTGAGGCCTCCATATGAGTAAATCTGCCTCTCAGACAATCAAGATGGAGTCCCACACAAGCTCCCCCGCCTTCCTCTGAATACACTGGTCAATGGTGGAGATTCAGTGAGAGAAGCCAACTGTGCTGAGGTGCACTGATTCCAAGGCCGGACTCTCAAAATGTGGTGACTCCGCTTGCCCATCCCATCAGTAGTGTGCCTGAGTCTTTCTGCCAGTCAAGTCCCAGCCCCACCTGCCAGCCAGGACAGAAGAAAAAAGTAAAAATGTCTTATTACCTTCAGTCCATGAGAGCCAACACTCATCAAGAGTGGGGGTTGGAGAAAGAGAATAAGTTTCTCTGTGGGTGGTATGTAGTCTGAATAGACATCTCTATACCATGTCCTAGGGTTCAGGTTCACTAGGTGTCCAGAAAGCTCTGTTTAATCATCAATCAGGCCTTGGTTTCCAGAGGGATTTAGGGAGATGTGTGTTTAGTCTGCCATCTTGACTCTGCCCCCAACAATGGAAGTTTTAATACACAACTTAGACTCCAAAATCCGACAAAGCACAATCAACAGAAGAGAAAATAGATAAGTGGGAACCAGCAAGAACCAAACACTTTTGCTCATTCAAAGACTGTATAAAAGAATAAATAAACCACCTACAAAATGGGAAAAAATATTTGGCAACTAGGCTTGGCTTGGCATGTCAGACCAAAGTCTGATCTCTATAATATACAAGGTACTGTAAAATATCAACAATAAAAGGAAAAATAACTCAATTAAAGTTGGGCAAAGGAGATCGGCAGACACTTCTCTAAAGAGGATATCCAGGCAGCCAAAAGACACAGTTGGAAATGCTCATGACTGTTAGCTATTAAAGAAATCCAAATCAAAACGATGATGAGATACCATTTCACCCCACCAAGGCTGGCCATGATCCAAAAACCACAAAACAACAAATGCTAGAGAGGCTGTGGAGAAATTGAAACTCTCCTACACTGCTGGTGGGATTGAAAAATGGTACAATCTCTTTGGAAAGCAACATGGAACTTCCTTAAAAAGGTGGAAATAGATATACCATTTGGCTCAGTAATCCCACTGCTTGGAATATATCCTACAGAAGCAAGGGCATTCACATGAACAGATACATGGACATGAACGTTTATTGCAGCACAGTCCACAATAGCAAAATGATGTAATCAACCCAGATGCCCCCAGACAGATGAATGGATAAACAAACTATGATATCTGTACTCAGTGGAACACTATGCAGTGATAAAGAACAATGATGATTTTAGGAACCATCTCATAACCTAGTTTCAATTGGAAGACATTATGTTGAGTGAAATTGGTCAATGGCAAAAAGACAAGTATTTTATGAGACCCCTAGTATAAGGACTTAAAAGCAGACTCATGTACAGAAGAAAAGACTTTCTGATGGCTGTACAGGATGGGGAGGAGGGAGGGGGAGGGCTGATTATAAATTAGTTGATAGAAATTTGGGTGGGTGAAATCAGTGACAGGGCACATTAGAAAGAAGATCAATTTAACTGGACTTCAACATAACCTGAAATCTCTTCCAATCTTAACCCAATATTGCAAGGACAGAGCAGCACAGGAGGGGATCCAAGGACCATGCTCTCAGGGGACATCGAGGCCAATTGGCATAACTAGCCTATTGCTAAGTGAGTCATCTTCACCCTATATTGGTGAGTGACATCTGGGGTCTTACAAGCCAGCAAGCTGCTGTCTGAGGTACACCAAATGGTCCCAACTCAGCTGGAACAGATGATCACCAATGACAACAATGACATGAGGGAAAAAGAACCCAGAATACAGAAAGACCCACGTGAATGGGTGACTATGTCAGCACGTGACCAGAAGAACCAGATGATGCCTGGCCACCTCCAGTGACCGCCATGATGATGTTCACAGTGTTGAGTCCCAGTGACAATATGGAAAAAAAAGGGATGCACCATGAGAACTCAACTAAAAGACTGCAACTCACGATCCAAAAGCCTGGGGGTTCCCTGGGAGCACGGCCTCTAGACCTGATGCTGCCCCTGATTATAACTCTTTGCTGAAGTCAACTCTTCGGACAGGAATCGATTGGACTTGAGGACACAGAGTGGTCATATCGTGTGTGCACTAAATGGTTCTATGCATCTATAGGATGTCGTACTCTTGGCCTCTTAATCAAGGAGAGCAGTGAGGGTGGAGAGGACGGGACAGGAGATTGTTAAGAGGATATGACACGTGTCACATGGAAAGGAGGAACATGCTGTCACTGGGCAAGGAGAGCAGAGGGAGCAGCAGATAGGAGGGGAATCAAATTTGGATTGTGTTGTAAACTTTCACTCATCACAATAAAAAAAGAAGTTAAGAGAGTATATACATATGCCAGCCAAGTGCCGTCGAGGACCTGACTCATGGCGACCCTATATATATATATATATATATATATATATATATATATATATATATATATATATATATTACTCACAATGCTCATATACCAAAAGAGATAATAAGTAAATGGGGACTCCTTAAAAATCAAACACTAATACTCTTCCAGAGACCTCACTAAAAAGGTAAAGACTACGTAAAGAATGGGGAGAAAAATTTGGCAACCACAAATCCAGTTGACATCTAATCTCTGTATTCAACAAGATACTGCAAAACTTCAACAAGTAAAAGACAAGTAACCCAATTAAAAAATTGGCAAAGAAAGAACACGTACTTCACTAAAGCAGACACCAAGGATGCTAACAGATACATGTGGAAATACTCATAATCCTTAGCCATCACAGAAATACAAGTCAAAACTACAATAAGATACCATCTCACCCCAATAAGGCTGACATTAATAAATAATAATAATAATAGTAAATGTTGGTGTTTTAACCATCTAGTACTGCTGTAACAGAAATATCACCAAGTGGATGGCTTCAGGTTTGTAGTCCAGCATACTACAAGTCTGAATTCAGGATGTCCACTCCAGAGGAAGGCTTTTCTCTGTTGACTCTTGAAAGAAAGTCCTTGTGTTGCATCAGTCTTTGGCCAGGGAATACCTTGGCACAAGAACCTCAAGTCTGAAGGATGTGCTCTTCTCCCAGTGCTGCTTTCTTGACAGTATGAGGTTCCCAACTCTCTGCTTGCTTCCCTTTCCTTGTATCCTAAAAGGATAAAAAGTGGTATGAGCCACACTCCAGGGAAACTCCAATGGAGCAAGAGGTAACCTTAGAATGGAATTTAAAGTCCCACTCTAATCTTCTCTAACATAATCCACTTTGTTACCCACAGGACGAGATTATGATTTACAGCATAAGAAAATCCCCAAATGGAGGGCAATCACAGAATACAGGGAATCCCAGCACAGCCAAATTACTACACATATTTTTGAGGAGACACAATTCAATCCATGACAGTTGGAGAGGTTGTGGAGAGACTGGAACTTTTCTACACAGCTGGTGGGAATGTAAAATGGTACAATCACTTTGAAAACCAATTTGGCACTTGCTTAAAAAGCTAGAAGTAGAAATACTATGTGATCCAGCAGTCCCACTGCTTGGAATATATCCTAGAGAAATAAGGGCTGTCACAAGAATAGATACATGTACACCAATTTTATTGTAGCACTGTCTGCAATACCAGAAAGATGGAACCAACTGAGGTGCTCATCAACAGATGGATGGAAAAACAAGCTATAGTATATTGACACAATATAATAGTATGCAATGGTTAAGAACAAAGATGATCTTGGGAAACTTCTGATAACATGGAGTCATCTGGAAGACATGGTGCTGAATGAAATTAATCAATTGCCAAAGGACAATTATTTATGAGACCACTATTATAAGGACTCAGGAAAATAATCTTTGATGGTTACAGTGTCGAAGAGGGAGAGAAAGGGGTATTCATTGATTAGTTAGCAGATATGAATTAGGTTAGGTGAAGGGAATGACAGCATGTAGTAGAACAGAGGTTAGCATTGCTGGACGATACCAAAAGCTAAGAGGTTTCCTAAATACAACCCAACTTTTCAAAAGACAGAGTGGCAGGTGTAGGGGTCTGAGGACTATGGTTTCAGGGGACATCTAGGTCAATTGGCATAACTGATTTTTTTTTTTTTTAAGAAAGTGTTCTGCGTTCCATTTGGATTAATAGCATCTAGGTGTCTGTTTTAGTCTTCTAGGGCTGCTGTAGCAAAAATACCACAAGTGGATGGCTTTAATAAAGGACAGTTTATTCTTACACCGTCAAGTAGGCTACAAGTCTGCATTCAGGGTGTCCGCTCCAAGGGAAGGCTTTCCCTCTGTTGGCTGTGGAGGAAAGTCCTTGCGTTGCATTCATCTCTGTCAGGGAGAATCTTGGTGCAGGATCCTCAGATCTGAAGGACGTGCTCTTCTCCTGGTGCTGCTTTCTTGATGGTGTGAGGTTCCCAATTATCTGCTTCCCCCTCTTTTTATCTCCCATAGCATGAAAGGATAAAGGTGGTACAAGTGACACTACAGGCAAACTCCCTTAGCAAGGGTATGGCAGTCCAACTCTAATCCTCTTTTCACATAATCATCCTATCTATTAGCCATAGACAGAGGTTAGAATTTACAGCATCAGAAAATCACAGAATATAGGGAATCCTGGCCCAGCCAAATTACTACGCATATTTTGGGGGGGACACAATTCAATCCATGACAGGGTCTTAAAAGCAAGTGGCCATCTAAGTAGCATCAACAGTCCCAATTCACCTGGAACAGAGGAGAATGAAGGACATCAAAGCTGTGAGGAAAATATGTGCTCAGGAGATGAAGTGGTCATGTAATCCAGAGACTACATCAGCATGAAACCAGAAGAATCAGATTGTTGGTTACTGGCCAGCACTAATGATGGCTCTGACAGGGAACAGAACAAAGTGTCCCTTATATAGCAGGAGAAAAATGGAGGTGTAGAACTAGAGCTCTACTAAACAACCGGACTTGATGGTCTGACAGACTAGAGGGTCCCCTGAGGATGTGGCCCCCAGACTCTCTGTAATCCCAGAGCTGAAAACGCTTTTGAAGCCAACTCTTCAGATAAAGATTGGACTGTACTGTAAGACATAGAGGACACTGGCAAAGAATGTGCTTCTTGGCTTAAATATATACATGAGGCTGTCTGAGCAGCTCCTGTTCAGAGGTAAGACTAGAGGGTAGAGAGGAGGGACAGGAGTTGGTTGAATTGATACGGGAAATACAGGATAGAAAGGAAGAGTGTGCTGTCATGGGAGAGGGAGGGAGCAGGGAGGAGGGAGAGAGCAGGCAAAGTTACATTGCAATGTGTATGCAAGGTTTTATACAGCAAGTTGACTTGGATTGTAAACTTTCACTTAAAGCACAATATATTTTTTATTTTTAAAAGAAGAACTGCGGTGAGACTGTCTCCTTGGAGAAGAACATAATGCTTGAAAAAGTAGAGGGTCTGTGAAAAATAGGAAAAGCTTCAATGAGATAGATTGACACTGTGGCTGCAACAACGGGCTGAAGTATACCAATTACTGTAAGTATAGTGAAAACTCTGGTGGCCTAGTGGATTAAGTACTACTGCTAACATGAGTGGGATCTGACTCTACGGCACTTGGCACTTGGCTACTGCTAACAAAAAGGTTGGCAGTTCAAATTCACCAGGTGCTCCTTGGAAATTCTACGGGGCAGTTCTACTCCGACCTCTAGGGTTGCTATGAGTCGGACCCAACTCGATGGCAGTGGGTTTTTGTTGTTGTTGTTGTTAAGTATGGTGCAGACAGGGAAACATTTCTTTCTACTGCACATGGAGTCACTTTGAATCAGAAGTGACTTGAGGACACCTAGCAACAGCACAAAGTGATAAATTAACCTGTGAATTAACTTCTATGACTATTCATGGAAACCCTGGTGGTGTAGTGGTTAAGTGTTACAGTTGCTAATCAAAATATTGGCAGTTTGAATCCACCAGGCCTTCCTTGCAAAGTCAATGAGGTGGTTCTACAGTATCCTGAAGGGTCCCTATGAGTTGAATTTGACTTGATGGCAGTCAAATTTGTATTGTCGTTGTTGTTAATATGAATATAACATGTGTCGTGAATTGAATCGTATTCTCCAAAAAATGTGTGTAGCAATTTGACTAAGCCATGATTTCTGGTATTGTGTGTTGTTCTTATATGTTGTAAATCTTGCCTCTATGATATTAATGAGGGAGAAGGGACTGTCGTTGTGTTGGTGGGGCAGGACTCAATGTGCAAGGTTGTATTGTGGGTTGAGGCAATCTCTTGGGACATAAAGGGAAGGAAAGTAAGCAGAGATTTGGAGATCTCATACCATCAGTAAAGAAGCAGTGCTGGAACCAGAGAAAGTCCTTTGGATCCAAGGTCACTGCCCCTCAGAGGCGCTTAGGCCAGGGGAAGATTGACAACAAGGAGCTTCTTCCAGAGCCAACAGAGAGAGCTTTCCCCTGGAGCTGAGGCCCTGAATTTGGACTTGTAGCCTATTGGACTGTGAGAGAATAAATTCTCTTTGATAAAGCCATCCATTTGTGGTATTTATGCTACAGCAGCATTAAATAACTAAGACAGCATGCTGTTAATATTTATATACATACATGTACATGCATACATTTCTGCATCTTGATTTGTTTCTACTTAGAGACATATTAGCCACTGTCCTTTGTCAGCACATGCAGAACTTTCTCAATCTTTTTATCATCATGTACTGTACCAAAGTAAGGACTTTTCCTAATTTAATTAACCATCTTGCTAACTATGAATACTTAGTGTGTTTTTATTTACTTCCTAATATAACTTTTCTAATTATACAGGAGACAATGATGAAGTAGAACATTTGGAATTCACACTTTACATGGTTGCTCAGAACTTTCTGAACACTCTTGATATATCTAGGGAATTTCCAGTATTATGAGTCTTATCTCTGTAAGTTAAAACCCAGCCAGTGTACCTCCTCAGGTTCCTTTGAGCTAGGACACAAACATACCACTTAGACATACCCATGCTCAGTTACGATTTGGTGGTGACCAGCTTTCATGCTTTATCTACTTTAGTGGGGAATGTACTGGCAGAAGATTTTGGGTGTCAAGGGAGATACTAGGAGATAAACTGAGTTTCTGGTGCAGAAGTAACTGTGGTGCTGAGAGCAGAGTAGCTTCAGTCAAGTCTAATAGACTATTCAAGCTGTAGCATCCAGAGTTCGATAGTAGCAGGGGTGCTCTCTATGTTTTCTTCATTATCTAATTTTTCAGCTTGCTTTCTGGCATTAGTTACAGAAATTTAGCTTACGACACTCTCCAAGTCTATGAGCTATCCACTACTCCTTTTGTAAAATACCTTTTTGCCTAATTAGCCCAAGTTAGCTTTTGTTACATACAGCTAAGAATCCTGAAAGATGCAGAAATCCTTACAACAGGATCCCAGGGAAACAGCTACAATTTGTGATCAGTTCTCCTATGTGGCATCCATGGAAACATGCTGCTCAGATCGCCTTCAAAATAACCTGCTGTGTAGAGCATAGTGACTGACAGCTTCCAGCTGTTGTTTTCCTGAATGCTGAGGCCACACTTCCCCGGGGCTGCTCACAGCCAGTGCCTGAGCATGACAGTGGTAGTAGAGTCAGCTTCTTTCTGCCTCATCTGAGTATTCCTCTGATTTACAACTTTTGCTCTGGAACATCCCATCAGCTAAGTAAACTATCAGAGTTGCTCTGTGGTATGAGACTTCCTACACAATTCTTCTTTCTTGCTTTTCATTCCTACTTTGAAGTCTGAAGCTCTCCTGTCTCCGTCTGCTCCCTCTCTTTATCCTTCATTTCCTCCTATAAATCTCCGTAATTGATTGACTTAGTCCCCCACAAAATATGTTTTAGAATCCTAACTCCTGTACCTGTGGAAAGGAGCACTGATGGAACAGTGGTTAAACTTACCACTTAAGTTAGCTCTTAGAAGTCTTAAAATAGCAATGGCAACAATAGGTGAAATGGAAATAAATATCTGAGTTGCCTTGGCAGACAATAGAAGAAGGAATAGGGAAGCTAAGGGAAGTGGGAATTCTGGAGGAGATATATTACACAAGGCCAGAGAATTGTGTTGCATAAGATGGCCCAGAGGATACTCCCTTCACCAAGGCCTTGAAGAGTGTGTTGTTAAGGGGGGCACTGGCATCACCAAAAAGTTCGTTGGTAGCCCTCCTGTTCAGGTCAGGGATGACAAGTGCACAGAAGGTAATAGAGATGAACCCACTGATAATTACGGGTATGGTGACATCTTAAAGTAATAGAGCATGTGTATGAAAGAACATACGAGTATACCTCAGAAGAAAAGCGTGACAATCTACTTCCAAAAAAACAGCCAATGAAAATCTTATATAGAACACAGTTTTATAGGACAAACACAGGGGTTTGTCATAAGTTGAAATGTTCTCAGAAGTAACAGGTGGTGGCTGGTGGTGGCAGATTAACATAAAAGGGAGGGCACAAATGTGAAGATTTTTGCAGCACCCATTAATTGTTACAAGAAAACATCTTTCACAAAAGAGTGGCTGAAAACTCAAATCAGCAAAATGACTTGGTCAGTTAATGCAGGACGTATTTATCATTGACCGCACCAGGGCTTCTCAAAGGGCAACTTCATCTCAGTGAAGCCCTGTTGCCCTGGTGAAAAGTTTCTCAGAACTCTGAAGGTTCTCCCTGCATAATTCCTTTAAAAAATCATGTATTTTTTCTAGGTTTTCAATTTTATATGTATAAAGTTTTAGAAGGCAGCATCACGGCTTTTTAAAAAATTCTCCATTTTAATACTTATTTCCTCCTTGTTAATTTTTATTTTGTATATATCCTTGATTAAGTTAGTTAGTGGTTTGTCTATTTTGTGGGCTTTTGCAGAACTAGAACTTTGATATATTTATTTTTACCGTTTTCTCTTTTCAATCCTATTCTTGCCTGCTTTTATCTTTACTGATTCATTTAATCTGCTTTCTTTTGAATTAAAACACTATTTATTTTCTAGATTTTAGTTTAAAATGTAATTTACTTATATGCATTCTTATTTTTAATTATCTCAGACTGTATGCTTTCTGTTGATTACCACATTGTTTGCCATATATTCTGAATGTAATGTTCTTCTTATCCTTTTAGTTTAGAAATTCTATGACTTTGATTTATATTCTCCTTTAATCAAGAGTGATTTATAGAGCTTTGAAATTTCTAAGTTGAAGGGACTTTTTGTTATCTTATTTTGTTATTGCACTGTAAAAAATTTGTTTGTTATTACCACTTGATGGAACATATTGAGGGTTTTTTTTTTGGTAACAATTTCTGTTTTATTTTAATGAATTTTCATATGTACTTGAAAAGGAGGCATATTCTAACATGTGAGTGTAAACTTCAATGCAAGTCCCTGAGGCCTAATTTATCAATGTTTTCATTTCTTCTTTTTTTTAATATTCTTACTAATATTTTGTTCACTTGACCTATCTTGGGCTGAAATTGGTGTATTAAATTCTTCTATTATTGTCATGTTTCTATCTGTTTCTCCTTATATAGTTTGGTATCAAGATTTCAGCTTCTCTGCATCGATACATCCAAACTCCCTTTGGGACCAAATTGCTGGGCTGTGGGCTTTGGGGACCATGGTCTCAGGGAACATTTACCTCAACTGGTATAACATAGCTTATAAAGAAAATGTTCTACATTCCAGTTTGATGCATAGCATTTGGGTCTTAAAAATCTATCAGCAGCAATCTAGGATGCTCTACTGCTCTTAACCCTTCAGAGCAAGGAAAAATGAAGAAAAATAAAGAAACAAGGGAAAGATTAGTTCAAAGGACTACAGGGCCACAGCTATGATGACCTCAAGCAGACTGAATCCGGTACAAATATATGGTGCCCAGCTACCACCACTGACCGTCCTGACAGGGATCACAACACAGGATCCAGGACCGAGGTAGAGAAAAACGTAGAACAAAGCTCTAATTCAAAAAAGAAAAACAAGAATTGCCGACCTGATAGAAACTGGAGAAAACCTGAGAGTGTGGTTCCTGGACATTCTTTTAACTCAGTAATGAAGTCTCTCTTGAGGTTTACCCTTCAGCTCAAGAGTGGACAGCCCCATAAAACAAACTGAGACATAAAGCCCAGGAGCAAGGACTAGAAGGCAGAAAGAGACAGAAAAACTTCTAACAGGGAACCCAAGTTTGAGAAGGGAGAGTATTGACCTGCTGTGGGGTTGTTAACCAGTGTCATAAAGCAATATGTGCCCTAACTATGTGATGAGAAACTAGTTTGTTTTGTAAACCTGCATCTAAAATACAATGAAAAAATAAGAAAGTGTAAAAAAAAAAGATAAGGTTTCAGCATCTATACTTGTTACTTTTTGTAGCACAATGGGTTTCTCTTATCTGTATCCTTTTTGGCCTTAGGTTTGTAATTCTGAAAGAAATGATTGGTTCAGCTTCAGTCAGCCCTATGATTGGTGTATTTTATGCACTATGCAGGGATCTGTCTATTTGCTATGCAAATAGTGGTGTATAAACCCACTTAATAGGATTGAGTTATTCAAGGAGAATGGTTGATTTATGTCCCAGCTGCAAGAGTCAGGCCTTGAAATTGACAAGAAGCTTGCTTATGTAAGAAGCCAACTTCACAGAGATTATTAAAAGTAAAGAGAGGCAGAAAAGAGGAGGGAACTTTCCAAAGGAACTGTAATAGAGGTCAAGAACTGTAATATTGAAGGCAGTGCAAGAGGCATGAGATGGCAGTAAGCACAGCAGAGCCCAGTGGCAGAGAAATGGTGGCAGCAATATGAGCAGCAAGAACCGTAAGAGAGCTGAGTACCTTCCTGCAGGAGGTTTGCTGGTAGAGCAGGCTGCCTCCAGGCATTTGTGGGTGGAGCCAAAAGAGCAGCAGGGCAGAGATCTGGAAGGGTCCAGCAGCAGAGGCATAGAGGGGCCCATCTACACAGCCAGTGGTGACAGCAGTGGCCACTGCTAGGCGGGCAGCAGCTAAGTCAGTTACTACACTGGCCATGAGTTGTGTCAGTTAGCAGTGGACAGGTAGATGGCACGGACGCCAAAGAGCACTAAGTGCAACTTGTCTGTGGACACTGCTGAGAAGGGCGATCAGAAGGGTGGGCTATCATGGCCAAGAAGGGCTGTCGTTGGCTGATACAGCTGAGAGGATAGCCAGCTTGCATGAGACCTGTCCTGATTGGAAGCCAACTGATGGACCAACTGTATCCTGAATTGTAACTTATTCCAAGTTGATCCTGATCCTATCTTGTAGCCTGTCACTTCCCTTAAAAATATCACCTGTGTGTATGGTCTGTGAGTTTTGTGTGGCCATTCATTGCAACAAATTAACAAGCCCAGCAGAGAAGTATTGTAGGGGGATGGCTGGTGTCAGAAATAGTGAGAAAGTTAGAGAGTGGAGGTATGCCTGATCTCCTCATATAAACCAGCTTTGTGCTGATCCTGATTTTTCACAGTTGGATAAATTCTGATGCCTCATTACACTTCTTGTATTTTTTCCTGTACCATTATTTCAAGTTAGTTTTAATCTTTATGAATAATTTTGTTCTATTATGCATGTGTAGAAACCCTAGTGGCATAGTGGTTAAGTGCTACGGCTTCTAACCAAAGGGTCAGCAGTTCGCATCTGCCAGGCGCTCCTTGGAAACTATGGAGCAGTTCTACTTCGTCCTATAGGGTCGCTATGAGTCGGAATTGACTCTATGGCAGTGAGTTTGGTTTTTGGTTCATTATGCCTTCATGTAGCACAAATAAAATGATTTTTTTGAGAATCAACTTAGAAGTTTGTTTTTTTAAAAGATGACTTAAGCTCATTTTTTTTTCTTTTATTGTCATTAAGTGAAAGTATACAATCCAAATCAATTTTGCATGCCTGCCTATCTGCAACTACTTCTGCTCTCCTTGCCCGGTGACAGCACACTCCAACTTTTCATTCTATACTTGGCTTATCCTCTTAACAATCTCCTGACCCCTCCTGTCCACTCTCTTTTCTCCCATCTAGAAGGAGACCAGTAGGACAGCATCTCATAAATGCATAGAACTATAAAGCACACAAGCCATATGGTCACACTTTGTCCCCGAGTCCAGTCTATTTTTGTCTGAAGAGTTGACATCAGTAGTGTTCTCTAGACAGGAGCAGCAGCAGGTCTAGGGGCCATGCTCCCAGGGGATCCCCCAGGCCATTGGACCATCAATTTTGGTATTTCAGTAGAGTTCTTGAGCTGTACCTCTCTTTTCGTAGTGTTGCCACAGAGATTATACATTGTATGCCCCATCACGGCTGTCTTTGGTGGTGGCTGGGCACCATCTGGTTCTTCTGGTCACATGTTGATATAGTCTCCCATTCACATGGATTCTTCTTTCTCCAGGGCTCTTTTTTCATTGTGTCTTTGGTGTTCTCGGTGATCATCTGTTCCGCATGAGGTGGGACCATTTAGTGTATCTCAGATGGCAGCCTGCTAGCTTTTAAGACCCCAGATGCCACTCACCAATATGGGGTGCAGAAAATTCTCTTAGCAATAGGCTAATTAATCCAACTGACCTTGAGGTCTCCTGAGAGCATGGTCCCCAGACCCCACCCTTTCTACTTTATTCTTGTAGTACTGGATTGAGACTGGAAGAGCTTTCAGTTTATAGTGAACTCCAGTTAAGTTGATCTGCTTTCTACTGTGTGCTGTTACTGCTTTCACCTAACTGAATTTCTATCAACTGTCTACTCTATGACCAACCCTCTCCCTTCCTCCGAATACTTGTCGCTGTCAAAGAGTCTTTTTTTCTGTACATAAGTCTATTTTTAAGTCCTTATAACAGGGGTCTCATATAGTATTTGTCCTTTTGCCACTGACTGATTTCATTCAGCATAATGCTTTCCAATTGAAACCGGGTTATGTTTCCTAAAATCATCATTTTTTTTTTTTTTTTTATCATTGCATAGTGTTCCACTGAGTATATGTACCATAGTGTGTTTATCTATTCATCTGTTGGTGGACATCTAGGTTGACTCCATCTTTTGCTATTGTGAACTGCGCTGCAATAAATAATCATGAGCATGTGTCTGTTCCTGTGACAGCCTTTGTTTCTGTGGGATAAATTCCAAGCAGTGGGATTACTGGAACAAATGGTATATCTGTGGAGAGCCGACCCTGGAACTTTACTACCCCCTCAGTTTATGAAATTATATTAGGAAAACCTGACCAGGAACTTCTAGGGAAAAGAGCTTGGAGGAATGGATTTCAATACAGCATGCCTGAAAGCACTGAGGCCTGCCCAGCCTCGCTGGCTTCCCCTCCCTCTTCTCCACAGACACAGGTTTACAAAGTAACCCCTGAAAGGCTCCCAAGGACAATTCTCTACACAGCCATTGAGGCTATACAAACACTTCACTTCCTACAGCAGAAAGATCAAATAAACTTCTAGGTTCATTATAGCTGGTATGGCAAATGGATAAACACTGAAGAAACATCTTTCTTAGGGCAGCTGGGTTGGATTAGGGGATGGCAGACACTTACTATCTGCACAGGAAGAGATAAATAAAAACTTAGAGAAACAAATGGAGACGGCCAAATGGTGAAGCTTTGAGGAGTCTACCCTTCTGTACCTTCCACTTCAAGGTACAAATAAAACCATTAATTGTGTTCACTGACATCTACCACCATAAATACCTCTCTCAGATCATTATACAAAAAGCCTTGGCAATTAACTAGAAAAAGAAGACCATGAGAGGTCAGTTTCTTGTTGGCCAATAATGATGGGTCAGTTTCTTCTTAACCAATAGTTTATATGATGAAGAAAATAGGGTGAAAATGACGTCACTTCATCTATAAAAACAATAAAGACAGACAGCTCTCTCTCTTGGTCGGGCTGCCTTTAACCAAAAAACTCTTTCTTGTCTCTCTTAATTCATTTCCCACCGACGCCTCTCCCTCCCTCCGTGCGGGACCCTGAAAAGTGTTGGGGCTGGCTCCCGGCATATATCTATATCTAGATTTTTAAGGAAGCACCAGATTTCTTTCCGAAGAGGTTGTACCACTTTGCAATCCCACCAGCAGTGCAGAAGAGTTCTGACCTCTCCACAGCCTCTACAGCATTTGTTGTTTTGTGTTTTTTGGATGGTGGCCACCTTCGTTGCGTTGAGATGCTATCTCATTGTAGTGTTGATTTGGATTTCTTTAATAGCTAATGATTGTGAGCCTTTCCTCATGTGTCTTTTGGCTGCCTGGATATCCTTTTTAGTGAAGTGTGTGTCTATCTCCGTTGCCCACTGCTTAATTGGTGTTTATTTATCTTTTTCTTGTTGATATTTTGCAGTACCTTATAGATCACGGAGATCAGACATCAATCCGAGATGTAGCTGCCAATATTTTTTTCCCATTTTGTGGGTGGTCTTCTAATGCTTTTGATAAAGTCTTTGGATAAGCAAAAGTGTTTGATTCTTAGTAGTTCCCATTTATCTATTTTCTTTTCTGTTGATCATGCTATTTGTTAGGTTTTGAAGTCTGTCTAAACTGTGTATTGGAACTTCCATTGATGACTCATTTTTTCTTGCATGAGCTTTATCATTTTAGGTTTTACATTTAGGTCTTTGATCAATTTTGAGTTAGTTTCTCTTTAAGGTGTGAAATATGGGTCTTGCTTCAGTTTCTTGCAGATGAATATCCAATTTTGCCAATGTCATTTGTTAAAGAGACTGTTTTTACCCCAGTTTGCAATCTTAGGGCCTTTGTCGAGTATCTACGGTTCATAGTAGGATGGTGGCGTCTCTGGGGTCTCAGCTCTGTTCTATATGTCTCTTTTTCTACCAGTACTAGGCTGTTTTGACTACTGTGGCAGTGTAACAGGTTCTAAGGTCAGGCAGTGTGAGGTCTCCCACTGTGTTCCTCTTTTTCAGTAGTTAGGCTTATTTTTGACAAGCCCTTGTGGTGCAGTGGTTAAACATTCAGCTGCTAACTAAAAGGTTGGCAGCTCAAACCCTCTGGTTGCTTCACAGGAGAAAGATGTGGCAGTCTGCTTCCTCAAGGATTAGAAAACCCTTCCTCTTGGAAACCCTTTCTGGGCAGGTCTACTCTGTCCTTTCGGGGTGCTGTTAGTCTGAATCGATATAATGACAATGAGGTTTTTCTGGGGAGGGAGTTTAAGTTCATGTTGATTGATTGATATAATTGATATGCATTATGATATATTTACCATGTTATACTATGTGAACTATTTTATTTTATTTTTTAATTCTTTGATATTTAGGAAGCTTGTATTTTTATTCTGTTCATTATTGTTATATTATTTATTTTTTGTATTGCCTTTAATTCCACTTTTTTCCTACTTGCTGAAGTTGTTAGTTGTCATCGAGTTGATTCCAACACATCATGGCCTTATGTCACCCCATATGTGCAGAATAGAACTGCTCCATTGGATTTCTAATGCTGTAGCCTTTCAGAAGCAGATTTCTAAGCATGTCTTCTGATGTACCTAGGAGGGATTAGATCCAGTAAACTTTTCTCTCATAGTTAAGCCGTCAACCATTTGTGCCACCCTGGAGCCCTTTTCCTTACTTTGGCCTCCATAGTTCAGTTTGTCAGGTTTCAGTGATGTTCTCTGACAACCAGCTACTACATATATGTATATAATCATTGAATTTACTCAACCTTCCTCTTTATGTCTCCCTAATGTACTAATTTTCTATTGTACTATTCCTATTTTATCATAACATGGGTAAATTTTGACTTTCAGAAGGGAGATAAGAGTGGATGCAAAACACAGTCAGATCATAAAATACATCCTTGGATATTCCCAACAGAATGATGAAAATTAAAAGGATCTGTGAACTACCAAGTCTGGTGAGATTGCAGAGTAGTGAGAAATCACATACACCATGCTGGTAGGAGTATAACACTGTACGATCATTTACTTAGAAAACTGTCATTTTGTACTAAGGCTAAACATACTATACTCTGTGTCTTAGTTTCCTAGTGCTATTGTAACAGAAATACCACAAATCGGTGACTTTAAGGAACAGAAATTTATTTTCTCACAGTTCAGGAGACTGACAGTCCAAATGCCGGGTGTGACTCTAGGAGGTGGGACTTCTTTTCTTTTCTTAGATTTTTAAAATTTTTATTTTGATGAAATATATTTAATAGTAATAGTTTACTATTTTAACCATTTTATGTCTACAATTCAGGAAACTCTGGTGGCGTAGTGCTTAAGAGTTCAGCTGCTATCCAAAAGGTCAGCAGGTCAAATCCATCAGGCATTTCTTGGAAACCATCTGGGGCAGTTCAACTCTGTTGTGTAAGGTTGTTATGAGTCGGAGTTGACTTAACAGAGGTGGATTTTGTTTTGTTTTGTTTTTGGTTATCTGTACAATTCAGCGACATTAATTGCACTCACCACGTTGAGCAACCATAACCGTTATCTGTTCCCAAATGTTTTTTTTTTATCATTCTGAAATTGAGAGTGCCATTTTTTTTCAAACAACAGAGAGAACTGAAGTAGGCAAGCAGGACTAATCCTTTACCTGTTTTTCAGAACCGACTTTTCTTAAAATATCTTGTTTCCTAACACTACCTGGCCCAGGAAATCACACATTAATTTGTAGGAGCCACTGAGATAAAATCTTTGCAGCCTTTACAGCCTCCTGCTTAGGACCATCAAACAAGTGGAGGTGCCAGTCCCAGGGCCCCCTGCTCAGGTAACAACTGAGAGCATCTAGACCTCAGCTCCTGATGCATGTCTCCCAAAGACCCCTGCGGCCTTCAGGCAGATGTCTCCCCAATTGCCCACACTGTTTCCCTGGTGCTTGCATGTACACCTGCATGTAGCCTCTTCCCTTAAAAACCCTAACCTTGCCTGACAATGGTGGGCAGGCTTTGAGGACAAAAATAACACCCTGTCCCTTTACATACTGGTTTGAAAATAAAACCTTTGATGTCTTACCCAAGCACCTGTTTCAGCGATTGGCTTTAGCAGCAGGTAACAAAAACCTGGAGCTTTGTCTGGTAACAAATACTGACAAGCCATCCAGCAGAAAGCACTAACTGGGTTCAGCACCCCCTGACAGGACTGAGAGCTTACTGAGCTCCTCTCTTTAAGTGCACAGGATCTGTGCTGACTTCCTCCTCATGCCTAGGCATCACCAACTCCTAACAGTGCACACTAGGGGTGAGTGATAAAAAATTTTGGGGGGAAAAGGGAGGAGTGGGTTTTTAGGATTTCTATTGTGTGGCTTCCAGGAAAAAAAAAAAAAAAGATAGGGCTGTCTGGTTTCTCAATACCTCACATTTTTCATCCTTCAGTGCTTAGGACCGGAATTCCGTTGTCTCCTGACAGGCAGATTTCTGGTAGACAAGTTTTTCTTTTTGTAGACACGTTTCCTTAGGGCGATTTTCCTCTGCTGGTGGATGAATTTTCCTAGTTCCCCTAAGATTTCTAACTCTGTTAGCAGATGTGTTGGTCTGGGGCAGGGAAGGTCCACTGAATTTTGAGTGTGTGAATGTGTACTGTGGAGCCAGCTCAAAAAGTTGTGTGTGTGAATAGTGTGTGAATGATTGGAGTTTGCTTAAGTGAATGACTGAGGGGACTGATGAGTCAGGTGAGTGCCCCAACACTGTTGGGATTGTTCAGTGCTAGGTGCAGTGCCAAGAGCAGAATCACTATCTCCAATGTCTCCCAAAAGAGGCATTTGCCCGTTTCAAAGATAAACTGGATGCCTGTAAATCATGGGGGGAGAATATTGTAGGAGACATGGATAGCTTAAGACTGTACTGAGAATTGCAGTAACTCAGTGTTTTAGTCATCTAGCACTGCTTTAACAGAAATACCACAGAGTGGATGGCTTTAATAAAGGAAAGTTTATTCTTACACTGCCCAGTAGGCTACAAGTCCAAATTCAGGACGTCCACTTCAGGGGAAGGATTTCTCCCTTAGCAGCTCTGGAGGAAAAGTCCAGTGTTGAATCAGTCTTCATTCAGGGGGCATCTTGGCACAGGAACCTTAGATCTGAAGGACACACTCTACTCCCAGTACTGCTTTCTTGATGGTGTGAGGTTCCCAATTCTCTGTTTGCTTCTCTCTCTTTTTGTCTCCTGTAGGATAAAAAGATACAGGGTGGTGCAAGCCATACTCCAGAGAAACTTCCTTCACAGTGGAGCAGGGAGGCAATCTTATGAACGGATCTACAATCCCATCCTATCCTCTAACACACAGCGTGGAAAAGTCATGAAATGGAGGACAATCATAAAATATTACGAATCATGGCCCAGCCACATGGCTACCCCCATTTTTGTGGGGACACAGTTCAGTCCATGACAGTCAGGCTGAGACTGTTCTTTTTTTCATGGGAAAACTGAGTTCTGAAACCACCGCTTAGGAAAGGGAGACATTTAGTGATAAGTATGGCCAGTTTATCCTGAAGAATTCACCTCTGGGCTGCATTTTGGGAAACTGGAGATGATTCAGATATGGCCTGATGACCAAAAAAAAAGGTGATTCTCCCCTGTTCTATGACTTGGTCCCAGTATAGTCTTGGGGATCAAGCACTTTGGCTAGAATTCAGATCAGTGGAATACCGTAAGATCGTTCAGTTGGACTTGTTTTGCTACAGGAAGCCAAGTGGGGAGAAATCCCATATGTACAGGCTTTTATGTCATTATACGAAAGTACATACCCTTCCCTGAAAATAATGTACCAACAAGGGAGGGCCCTGAAACCTAGGGTCCTCCCTGACTCCTCTGTTGAGGACACCTTGGTGGACGGGTGGACGGCTGTGAGCCTTACCATCTCTCCAGCACCTCTGCCTGATGAACCAGTGGAGATAAGGAGACAGCTGTGAGCCATATCCCAGCCGCCACCATTGACACCTGATATTACCACTTCAGACACCACCCCCACCACCACAGGCCATGGCCACTGCAAATTCTTCCAAGGTAAGCTTCACTTCTGGGGTGGTCTTCCCATCCTATATCAGGCAAAGGACCCACTTTGGGGAGGGGAGCAGCTCAGCCCAAACAGGGCAATACCCCCTGAGGGAAGTGCCAGCAGGAGTGGATGTCGATGGGCGGCCATGGGAGTTTACATCAATATACACCCCATTCTCCACTTCTGACTTGTATAACTGGAAAACTAACAGTCCTGCTTATCAAAGTGACCCAGAATGTATGACCCAGCTTTTTATTTCCATATTTTATACTTACCACTCCACGTGGGCAGATATTCAGGCCCTACTAACTACATGGTTAACTTCTGAAGGGAAAAGGATGGTAATTGAGCAGGCTAAGAAGGAAGCAGGTCGTCTCCATGACCTAGATTTCTCAAATGGGAATAGCCCTCCAGCCAACATGACCATCTCCACATCAGAACCGCATTGGGAACATAATGCTGAGATTAACCACTACTGAACATGTCTTATTATGGGGCTTAAACGTACAGTGCCCAAGCTCTGTAGCATGCAGAAAATTCAGAGGGTTATCCAGGGAGGGGATGAAGATGCATCCCCATTTTTAGAATGAGTGTTGACAGCCTACCATCAATATTCAGACTCAATATTCAGACCTCAATGACCTCACAAATGCTAGGCTGCTAAATATGACTTTTACTTCTCACATTGCCTCTGACATCAGAAAAAACTACAAAAGTTAGAAGGAAGTTTAGGTATGCTCATAGGGCAGCTCCTGGAAGTTGCATTCAAGGTTTTTAATTCTCTGGATCAGGCAGGGGAGCGAAAGTAAAAGCAGCATATGAAACAGAAGGCAGCATTGCTAGCTACAGCCCTAATCCCCCACCTTCCCTGGGAAGGGAGGAGAACCCCATTACAAACAAACCAGTGTGCCTACTGTAAGAAGTGAGGCCATTGGAAACAGTAGTGCCCTGAGAAAATAAGGAACTCAAAATAAAAAAAAAGCCACCCTTGCTCTCCAGAGGGTGATAGAATCAGGGAAAGAGACTGAGGGGGCTCAGGGCTGAGTGAAGTGCTCCTCCCACCAGGAGCCCTGGCTCACCGTAAAGGTAGGAAATAGGCTTGTTGACTTCTTGGTAGATACAGGAACCACCTACTCTGTGTTGAACACAGTTATGTCCCTTTTGGGAAACAAATCCACCAGCATCATGGGTGTCTTAGGGACCACTCAAATCTGCCCCTTCCTCCAACCCGCCAGTTGTGAGACCCCTGGAAAGACTCTTACCATGAGTTCCTCTATATAGTAGAGTGCCCACCTCCCCTGCTCAAGAAAGATCTTCTCAGAAAAATGGGGGCCCAAGTGACTTCCCACTTTTTCTGCATAGGAGTACGAGTCCCTGTTGAGATGGCCTACGCCCTTTAGGAAGCACTAGCTGCTGAAAGCCCAACACCTCCACCTTCTGGTGAAATCCCACATTACATCATTCAACAAGTAGACCCTAAGGTTTGGAAGGCCACGGAGAGCCCATTTTGCCCAAAGGGTGAAGATCTGCACTGAAATAGTACATCACAAACAATACCCCCTAAAAAGAGTGACTTGGGAGGGAAACATGCTGGTAGTAGAGAGGTACCTGGAATATGGACTTCTTAACCCATACCAGTTGGCATACAACATTCTCATCCTTCTGAGAAGAGAAAAACTTTGAAAAAGTTACCAGTTTGAAATATTAAGGGTCCAACTTTACAGACACTCGCCCTCCTTCCTCTTAGCCAACTACATTTCCTATCTAACACAGCACCTAAGCCAGCCAAGACAATATAAAAGTTCCTCTGTCAGCTTTTTGTACAGAACCTATAAAAGAGGTGGAGAAATAACAACTCGGGGCAGGCATTTTGGACATGAGTCCATCTGCAGCCCTTGTTGGCAATAAAGCTACTTCCTCTTTTAAGCATTGGTGTCTGGGTAAGTCTGCTCTCTGAGGCTCGTCTTATTACACTTCCGATGTTAAAACCAGGTACTCAGGAGTATTGCTTTGTCTAGAACCTCAGGAAAATAAACCAGATTACAGAAAACATTCATCCCACAGTTCCAAATCCCTATGTGCTCCTCATAGCACTCCCGGGGGACTGTCCCTGGTTCACGGTGCTGCACTTGAGGGATGCCTGCTTTTGCATCCTGCTACATTCAGAATCATGGCCTCTGTTTGCTTTTGAATGGACAGGTGTTCAAACTGGAGTAAAACACAGCAGGTTTTGCCCCAAGGTTTCAAGAACTCCCCCATCATTTTTCTGAGAAATTCTATCCTGGGATCTCAGGAGCCTAAAACTCCAAAATGAAACACTGTTGCATTATGTAGACAGCATCATTGTGATCAGCCATGCTCAGAAGGAATCAGACTTGAACATATTCCTAACCCTCAGTCACCTGGCCTTGTGTGGGTACACGGTGTCCCCCAAGAATGCCCAAGTCAGCAGCCAACAAGTCAAGTATTTGGGTTTCCAGATTTCCCAAGGGAAGAGAGATCTGCTGCCAGACCACAAAGAAGCCTTCATCAGGGTAAGAGCCCTGGGGAACTCTGGGGATTTTGGGGAATGGTGGAGTTTTGTAGAATTTGGATACTTGGGTATGGCCTAATGGTGAAACCCCTCTAAAACCAAAAAACTAAACCCAGTGCTGTCAAGTTGAGCTCAACTCATAGCTCTGTGAGGGCTGGTCTGGACCCCAGAATGTCCACAAGCATTTGAAAAGGTTAAAGTCTACCTCATGTCTGCCCTGGCCCTGGAACTTCTTGACCAAACAAAACCATTTGAACTTTTTGTGCATGAAAGAGAGGGAGTGGCCCTAGGGGTGCTCGCTCAGGTTCTGGGCCCAGCTAAACATCCAGTGGCCTATTTTTTCAAAACCAATGGACAGTGTGGCCAGGGGTTGGCTCCCTTGCTAGCAGATAGAGCAGCCATTTGTGAAGTACTCCAAGAGGACGAAAAATTCACCTAAGGACAAAGGGTAATCATTAACACCACTCATGGAGTCCTGTCTCTATTGGAACAAAAGGGAGGCCTGTGGCTGACTACCGGAAGAATGGGCATATATCAAGCAATATTGAGTGATAATCATAAATGCCACTTTGAAGATAGTGGCCACATTAAATCCAGACACCCTCCTGCGAATGGCCAAAGGGCCCCCCTCCACGATTACCTGGAGGTCACAGAAGAGACATACACCAGCCAGCTTGACTTGACTGATATCCCCTTAAAAGACCCGGTTGTTACCATGTTTACTGATGGTAGCAGCTTTATGAAAGAGGGATTCAGCATGCAGGGCATGTGGTAATCATTCAACATGAGACTTTGGAGTCAGGACCCCTCCCACCTGGTACCTTGGCATAATTGGCCAAGTTCCACACCCTGGCTTGGGCCTTACACCTAGGAAAAGGAAAGGACAGTAGCATACACTATACTCATCTAGCCCTTCACTCCCATGGGGCCATGTGGAAGGAATGAATTCGGAGGGATTTCTCCACAAACTGAGAAATCAAAAATGCTTCTGAAATCCTAGAATTTTTAGATGCTGTCCAGGACCCAAACAAGGTGGTCGTAATGTATCTCCCGGGACACCAATGCACACAAACCCCTGAGGCTAGAGGTAATCGGAGGGCTGACACTGAAGTCAAGTGAGCAGCCAGGCAAGAAGTCCAGATGTGTCCCCTCATACCTCTTTTTGAACCCTCTTCTGAACTAGAGCCCATCTACTTTCTGAAGGAGACCACAGTCTATAGGGAAGAGAGAGAATACAACTACAACCTCAAGAAAACACTGGCAAACTCTGCCAAGAGACGAATGAGAATTTGATCTCAGTTTTACCTATTGCCCTGCTTAGGGTTAGAGTAGCCATTAGAAGAAGGCTCAAATCGAGCCTTTATGAGTTGTTATAAGGGATATCATTCCTGAAGGGAGCCTCTACCCCCAAAACATCTATGATTGAGGTCGAACTGTGATAATGGGTTCAGTTTCTAGGCACTGTCCTAAATGTTATTAATTGATATGCTCTAACCCATTTCTCATTCCCTTCTGATACCCCACCTTCACAGGTTCCAGCTCAGAAACTCAGTATTGTTCAAAATCTGGAGACAGCGCCACCATGACAATCACCTCAGGCCATGATGGAAGGGACCATATAAAGTGATCTTAACAATGCACTCCTCACTGAAGCTGGCAGGAGTGGCCACAGGAATTGATCACACTTGGATCAATGCAGCATCCAGAAAACTCTGAACTAACCAAATTATTCTTCCACCCACTTGGGAGGCCTAAAGTACGTAAATACAAGAGCTATCCTAATTGCGTTCTTTACATTTCTTGTAGCTGGCAAGATGGGAGTGGAGGACCTCCCCAGAGACTGACCAGGGGAAATGCCTGAGTTAATCCCTTTCATCACTGAGGTAAAAATGACAGTTGAAAATCTCTCTGACACCCATCCGTGCTTTAACCCCCAAAACAGAACGAACTCTCTGGGCTCAATAGACCTCTCTAAACTCACTGGCTGGGATGGTACTGGATAACTGCCTGGCCTTTGATTTGTTTCTAGCAGAAGTTGGAGGAGTTTTCAGTGTTATTAATAAGCCTTGTTGCCATGTATCAACACTTCCGGGGAAGTAGAAATCGACCTGAAACGTATCTGCCAGGTAGATGAGTAAATGACTCCAACCACCAACCAAACCAGTTGGTGGGGTCAGCTGTCTAAATGGCTTGAATCCATAAATTTCTGGGCCATTCCCCTCTTATTTACTATTATAATCATTCTTCTCATCTACATCTTTGGGCCTTACATTTTCAAAATAGTTGCTAAGAGAACAGCCCAGATTTTACAAGCAGGGAGAGTGTTTGCTCTTGACAATCTCACCTTGAAGTCCACACATTCTTGGATACAACAGTGTGTGATAGCCTTTCAAATATGTTTCCTCTGTACTGACAAGACTTCAACCCCTCCTACATCCTTTCTCAGCAGGTAGTAGTCAGAACAGTCATTGCCCCTTCTTCCCAAGATTGTGAGGGTTAAAAACAGCCTGGGGTGATTGAAACTGCGAGTGCCATTTTTTTCAAACAACAAAGAGAATTGAAGTAGGCAGTCAGGACTAATGCCTTACCTGTTTGTCAGAACTGATTCTTTACTTGCTTTTCTTAAAGTTCCTGACTTTGTAGCACTCCCTGGACTAGGAAATCACACACTAACTTGTAGGAGCCACTGAGATAATTTTTTTTTTTTTTACCATTTTTTTTTAATTATGACTGAGTGAAAATGTACATTCCTGTGTAAATTTGCATGCCCACCTATATGCAGCTTCCACTGCTCTCTCTGCCCGGTAACAGCACACTATTCCTCTCTGCTCCATACAGTCTCATCCTCCTGATAGTCTCCTTTCCCGTCCTCTCCAACCACTCCCCTTACTCAAGTCAGAGGTCAGCAGGATGATACCCTATAGATGCATAGAACCATAAAGTGCACCCGATATATAGTCAGTCTGTATTGCCAAGTCCAATCCCTTGCTGTCCGAAGAGTGGACCTTCATTATGATCCATGGGCAAGGGCAGCATCAAGGCAAGGGGCCATGTTCCCGGGGAAACCCCGAAGCTGCTGGACCATCAATTGTGGTCTTTTAGTGGAGATCTCAGGGTGCACCCCTTTTTATTCTTGTGTTGCCAGTGAGACTCAACTTAGTGAGCTCCATTGCGGCTATCACTGGTGGTTGCTGGGCACCATCTGGTTATTCTGGTCTCAAGTCGATGTAGGCACCCACTCATGAGGATCCTTCTGTCTTCTGGGTTGTCATTTTGGTCCTTGGTGAGCATCTGCTCCTGCTGAGTTGGGACCATTTGCTGTGCCCTCGGATGGCAGCTTGGCAGCTTTTAAGACCCCAGAAGCCACTCACCAATGTAGGGTTCAGAAACTCTCTTAGAAAAATGCTGGTTGTGCCAATTGACCTCGATTTCACCTAGGAGCATGGTCCCCTGGCCCCTGCCCCAGCTACTCTGTCCTTGCAATATTGGGTTAAGATGGAATGAGTATTCAAGTAATACTGAAGTCTACTTATTATTGTTCTTGTTTCTAACATGTGCTGTCACCGATTTCACCCAACCAAATTTCTACCCCTTCACCTGCCCTCCCTCCAAACCCTTGCAGCCATCCAGGAGACTTTTCTTCTATACATAAGTCTGTTTTGGAGTTCTTATCATAGGGGTTTCACACAATATTTGTCTTTTTGTCTCTGACTACTTTCACTGAACATAATGTCTTCCAGTTGAAACCAGGTTATGAGATGTTTCCTGGAATCATCATTGTTCTTTATCATTGCATAGTGCTCCATTGAGTATATATGCCATAGTTTACCTAGCCATTCCTCTGTTGTTGGGCATCTGGGTTGATTCCAACTTTTTGCTATCATGGACTGTGCTGCGATGAACATTCTTGTGCATGTATACGTTGGTATGAATGGCCTTGATTCTGTAGGATATATTTCAAGTAGTGGAAGTACTAGGTCAAATGGCATACCTATATCCATTTTTTTTTAAGGAAGCTCCAGATTGCTTCCCAAAGAGGCTGCCAGCGTTTGTTGTTTTGTGTTTTTTGGGTCCTGGCCAACCTTGTTGGGGTGAGATGGTATCTCATTGTAGTTTTGATTTGAATTTCTTTAATAACTAAAGGTTGTGAATATGTCTACATGTGGTTTTTGGCTGCCTGGATCTCCTCTTTAAAGAAAAGTCTGTCCATCTCCTTTGCCCATCACTTAATTGGATGATTTATCTTCTTCTTATTGATATTTTGTAGTACCTTATAGATTATGGTCTGACATAGTTCTCAAATATTTTTTCCCATTCTACAGGTGGCCTTTTAACTCCTGTGATAAAGTCTTTGGATGACCAAAAGTGTTTTATTCTTAATAGTTCGCATTTATCTATTTTCTATTCTGTTGTTTGTGGTTTGTTAGACAGAATTTGAAGTCTGTCTACGCTGCGTATTAAAACATCCATTGTTGTTCCTACTTTTTCTTGGATGAGCTTTATCATTTTAGAGTGATATTTAGGTCTTTTATCCAATTTGAGTTGGTTTTTCTATAAGGTATAAGATGTGAATCTTGTTTCAATTTATTGCAGATGGATCTCCAATTTTGCCAGCACCATTTGTTGAAGATATTGTTTTCATCCCAGTTTAATGTCTTAGGGCCTTTGTCGAATATCAGCTGTTCATAGGAGTCTCAATTCTGCTCCATTGATTGATCTGTTTGTTCTTGTACCAGTACCAGACAGTTTTGACCACTGTGGCAGTGTAATAGGTTCTGAAGTCGGGTAATGAGAGGCCTCCCAGTGTGTTCTTCCCTAGTAGTACTTTACTTATCCAGGGTTTCTTCCCTTTCCAAACAAAATTGGTGATTTGTTTCTCCATCTGATTAAAAAATGATGCTGGAACTTGTATTGGGATTGCATTATAGAAGTAGATTGCTTTGGGTAAAATAGACATTTTCACAATGTTAAGTCTTCCTATGCATGAGCAGGGTAGGTTTCTCCATTTATGTAAGTCTCTCTTAGTTTCTCGTAGTAAGGGCTTGTAGTTTTCTTTGTAAAGGTCTGTTATTTCCCTGGTTAGATTAATTCCTAGGTACTTTATCTTCTGGGGGGCCATAGTAAATGATATTGATTTGATGATTTCCTCATTAACAGTCACACTGTTGGTATAAAGGAATCCTACAGATTTACTTATATTTATCTTACATCCTGAGACTTTGCTGAAATCTTCTAACAGTTTGAGTAGTTTACTTATAGATTCTTTGGGATTCTCTGCATATAGAATCATATCATCAGCAAACAGGGAGATTTTGACTTCTTCTTTACCAATGCAGATGCCCTTTATTTCTTGGTCGTGTCTAATTGCTCTGGCTAGAACTTCTAGTAGTATGTTGAATAGGAGAGATGAGAATGGGCATCCTTGTCTAGTTGCTGTTCTCAAGGGAAACTCCGTCAGTCTCTCTCCGTTCAGGATGATGTAGGCAGTTGGTTTTGTATAAACGGCCCTTACTGCATTGACGAATTTTCTGTCTATGCCTATTTTGGTGAGAGTTTGTAGCATGAAAGGGTGTTGGACTTTATCAAATGCCTTTTCTGCATCAAAGGACAAAATCAGGCGATTCTTGTCTTTTGTGATATTTATGTGGTTAATCACATTGATTGTTTTTCTGATGTTAAACCAGCCTTGTATCCTTGGTATGAATCCAACTTGGTCATGATGGATTATTTTTTTAGTATGTTGTATTCTATTGGCAAGAATTTTGTTGAAGATTTTTGCATTTAGATTCATGAGAGATATCGGTCTGTAGTTCTCCTTTTTTGTTGGGTCTCTCCCTGGCTTTGGTATCAGGGTTATGCTGGTTTCATAGAATGAGTTTGGGAGTACTCCATCCCTTTCTATACTGTGAAATAGTGTCGGTAGTATTGGAGATAACTCTTCTCTAAAAGCTTGATAGAATTCTGCAGTGAAGCCATCTGGGCCTTGGCATTTTTTGGTTGGCAGTTTCTGGTTGGCTTTTTCAATCTCTTCCTTTGTGATGGGTTTATTAAGTTGTTCTGCTTCACGTTGTGATAATTTAAGTAGGTGATATGAATCAAGGAATTTGTCCATTTCCTCTAGGTTTTCAAATTTGTTAGAGTACAGTCTTTCTCATAGTATTCTGTTATGATAGTTTTGATTTCTGTTGGATCCGTGGTGACCACTATCCTCTGATTACTAATTTGAGTTGTTTCCTTTCCTGATTTTCTTTACTAAGTTTAGCCAGTGGTTTGTCAATTTTGTTGATCTTTTCAAAAAAACAGCTTTTGGTCTTTTCAATTTTTTCAATTGTTTTTCTATTCTCCAATTCATTTAGCTCTGCTCTAATCTTTATGATCTGTTTTCTTCTGGTGCCTGAGAGGTTCCTCTGTTGTTCTCTATGTACTTGTTAAAGCTGTAGGGTTAGTTCCTTGATTTGGTTTCTTCTTCCTTCCAGATGTGTGCATTTGTGGAGATAAACAGACCTGTGAGCACTGCTTTGGCTGTATCCCATGGGTTCTGGTAGGAAGTGTTTTCATTCTCATTGGAATCCATGAATATCTTTATTTCCTCCTTGATTTCTTCTATAATCCATGGTTTTTTCAGCAAGATGTTCAGTTTTCAAGAGTTCCACTTTCTCTCTATGTTTTTTTCTGCTATTGATTTTGACTTTGATGGCTTTATGATCTGAGGAGATGCTTTGCAGTAATTTAGTGGTATCGATTTTGTTGAGAATTGCATTATGTCCTAACACATGGTCAATTCTGGAGAATGTTCCATGTGCACTGGAGAAGAAGGTGTAGTTGTCTGCTGATGGGTAGAAAGTTCTGTACATATCAATGAGGTTTAGTTGGTTAATTGTGGCAGTGAGGTCTTCTGTATCTTTACTGAGCTTTTTTCTGATGATCTGTCCAGTATTGAGAGTGGAGTGTTGAAGTTCCCCACTATTATTGTGGAGTGACCTAACTCTTTTTTGAGTGTAGTCAGTGTTTCTTTGACATATTTAGGTGCTCTGATATTAGGTGTATAAATATTTAATATAGTTAAGTCTTGCTTGTGTACTAAACGTTTCAGCAACATGTAGTGTCCATCTTTGTCCCCTATGGTGAATTTTACATTAAAATTGATTTTGTCTGAGATTAAAATTGCCACACCTGCTCTTCTTTGTTCATTGTTAGCTTGATATACATTCTTCCATCCTTTAATTTTCAGTTCATTCCTATCTTTAAGTCTCAAGTGAGTTTCTTGCAGACAACATATCGTTGAGTCATGTCTTTTGATCCAAGATGTCACTCAATGTCTCTTTATATGAGCATTCATTCCATTCACATTCAATGTAATTACTGATAACTATGTGTTCACTGCTGCCATTGTGATATGTTTATTTTTGTGTTGATATTTTCTCTGTTGTTCTTCTTAGTGTGTTCTGGGACATTCTTTTTTGTGAGTTGATTTTTCACCATTTTCAGAGCTGGTTTTGTATTTGTTGAGACTCCTGTGTCACATTTCTTGATATGGTATGTTGCATCTTTGCTGTGCTTTATGGCTGCCCCTAAGATCCCCCTTAATAAACTATATATAAACCCAATTTTAACTACTACCAGTCTTGTCGACTTCATCTCCATCTGGAAGGACTAAAACGACTGTAGTACATCCCTGTTTTTAATATGGTGGCACCATAGTTTTCATGATACTCACTGGATTGTTTCTTTCAGTATTAAAGCTGTGATTGAGTTTGGAGCCTTCCCTATCTGAGTAGAATTCTGGATGATGTGTTGTTCTAAAACATAAAGTTATTGGTTTTGTTCTTCTAAGCCAAAGCTGAGAACTTCTTTCAGTATTTCTTGTAGTTTTGGTTTGGTTTTTACAAGGTCTCTGAGTTTCCATTTATCTGGGAGTGTCTTAATTTCATTTTCGTATTTGAAAGATAGTTTTGCAGGATATATAATTCTTGGTTGGAAGTTCTTCTCCTTCAGAGCTTTGAATGTGTAGTTCCACTGTCTCCGTGCCAGCATGGTTTCTGCTGAGAAATCTGGTGAAAGCCTCTGAATGTTAGCTTTGCTTTGAATTTTGCTGCCTTTAAGAGTTGCTGCTTATGTTTGATTTTGCTAAGCTTGATTATAATATGTCTTGGAGTCTTTCTTTTGAGATCTATATTGGGTGGCATACGATATGCATGGGAGATGTCTAGAATACTCTTCCTTCATGATTTCTGGGAAGTTTTCTGTCAGCAGCTCAGCAACAATACTCTCTGTGTTCTCAAGTGTCTCATCCTGTTCAGGGACTCCAATTAATCAAAGGTTGTTCCTCTTAATGGAGTCTGACATGCTTCTTAATGCTTTTTCATTTTTCTTGTTTTTTTTTTTTTCTGATTTCTGCTCATAGACGCTGGCATCAGTAGCTCTGTCTTCTAAGTTGGAAATTCTTTTTTCCATTTGTTCCATTCTGTTTTCTTGGCTTTGAATGGAAGTTTCTGTGTCTTTGATTTTGTTCTTGATCTGTTGGATTTCAGAGTACTGTGTTCCATCAGGTCATACAGCTTGCTTAATTTTTCCTTTTGTTCTGCTGCATTTTGTATAAGGTCTAGAAGGGCTCTGTATATAATCCTTTTGTATTCACCTTCTGATGATTTCAGAAAAGTTTCTTCATCTGGAAAACTCCTTGGTTGTTTTGTTTGGGAAACTTCTAAGCCATGGGTGACTTCTTGTATGCCACAAATGTCTGTTGCTTTTTGGGTCCCATGTGAGAAGTAGAGACTGGGAGAGATACTGTGAGGATGGACCACAGATGTTTCTCTAGGCTGTCTTAAAATGTAAAGCAAATGTATCTGACCACTTCCCAAGTCAGTGAGGTTTTCAGGTCTACACCCTCTTCCCAACTGGCAAAGTAAGCACCTCTATATCCAACCCCAGATGATACAAATTAGTTGAAAATGCAGCAATGCTACTTCCCTGTTGACCTCTGCTGACAGGGCCCAGCCTTAGGCGACACGGTGTAAACTACTGCTTTTTTGGTAGAAAAGCACTCTCCTGTGGGCAGGCTCTGGCTCCCAAGCTAAGAATTATGTCCAACTGAAGCCAACATGTCTAAGATGGCGCCCTCCATGTGGTCGGTGGATAAAGGGGCTAAAGGTGCCAAGAAGTGGTGAGTCCTCAGCCTCTGTTGCCGGAGCCCCACCATATGCAGCACTGTGTAAACTACTGCTTTTCTGTTGGAGAAGTGCTGTCCTTTTAGCAGGCACTTGCTCCCAGGCTAAGAATTAGGTCCAGCTAAAATCTTCACATCCAACATGGCATCCCGCACATAGACCCTGCGGTTCTGTACAAAGCATGCTGTGGCAGAGATAAAAAGAGAGGACCAAATTGGCTAGGTGTACAGATTTCTAAGCCTGCCTCTCAAAATATGGCGATTTCACCTGCCTATCCCACCAGCAGTGTGTCTGAGACTAGCCACTAGGCAAGACCCAGCTCCGCCTGCCAGCTAAGACAAAGAAAAAAAGTCACAATGGTGCATTTCCTTCAGTCTGTGAGAGCCAGAGCTAGACAGGAGCAGGAGTCAGCGAAAGAGAGGTGGTTTTTGTTCAGTTCTATGATGTCCAAATTAACAGCCCTATGCCGTACCCTGGGGCTCACTAGGTGACCAGACGCTCCGTTTGATTATCAAATCAGGTCTTAGTTTCCAGAGGGATAGAAGGAGACGTGTACTTAGTCTGTCATCTTGACTCCGCCTGGGATAAAATCATTGCAGCCTTCTTCTTAGGACCATCAAACAAGTGGAGGCTCCATTTCAAGGACGCCCTGCTCAGGTGACAACCAAAAGTGTACATCCCCCAGATCATGATGCATATTTCCTGAAGACCTCTGAGGCTCTCAGATGGATGACCCTCCTTAATTGCCCACATTGTTTCCCTGGCACCTGTGCCTACACCTGCATGTAGCCCCTCCTCTTTAAAACACCAACCTTGCCTGACGATGGTGGACAGGCTGTGAGGGTGAGAATACACCCCTGTCCCTTTGCATACTGGTTTTCAAATAAAATGTTTGATCTCTAACCCAAGCACTTGTCTCAGAGATTGGCTTTAGCAGCAGGTAGCGAGAACCCGTTGTTCAGTAACAAATTCCAAACAGATACTCAATATCCCTTAAGCAATAACTCCCTGAATATAGATTTTTAAATTAAATAAAGTACTTTAAAAAACTTAGAGATAACACATGTTTACTGGGAAAACATTCCACATTATTTAAAAAAAAAAAAAAATGTGCCATCAAGTCAATTTTGACTCATAGTTGACCCTATGAGACAGAGTGGAACCACCCCACAGAGTTTCTAAGTAGCACCTGGTGGATTCAGATGGCCAAACTTCTGGTAGCACTTAACTCCTATACCTCCAGAGCATTCCCCAGGAATACTTACCATTCATAGTTTGGTGTATTTTCCCATGCCAAGCCAGCCAAGTATCGTCGAGTCGGCCATAGGTTTCCTTTTTATAGATAGTAATCTGGATGAGGATTACTTTTAAATAAAAATGGAAGTATGCCATATTATTTTGCTGATTTTTTCATTTACTAATATGTTACACAAGTGGAGCTACCTTGTGGTTTTTAATGGTTAGGTACCATTCCTATGTATGGAGGTATGCGTATAATTTTGCTTCCAGCTTTATTTAATTTTTTATCAGAAGAATGTTCTTGGCTTCATAATAATCCAGCATATTAATACAACATAATGTATTTAACCATTCCTTTTGGGTAGACTTTTAAGTTACCTACAGTTTTTCTAAATAATGCTTGAAGAACATTTATATGCATAAACTTTGGGTGGATTCATGGATTATTTGTTTGCAGTCAGAATAACTTGAGTCCAAAGTTAACAATATGTTTAATACTCTTGTAAATATTGACAAATAACTAAATAAAAAGTTTGTACCAATTTATATTTCCACCTGTAGTGTCTGCCTTTTCTTAAAATTGTATTTTATGTGCAGGTTTACAGAACAAACACAATTAGTACACATATTGTTTTGTGACATTGGTTACCAAATCCACAACATGTCAACATTCTCTCTTCTCAATCTTGAGGTCCCTATTACCACCTTTCCTGTTTCTTCCTGCCTTTTAGTCTTTGTCTCTGGGCTGGTATGCCTCTTAGGCGTTGTTTTCTTTTACAGACCTATCTAATCTTTGAATGAAGGGTAAACCTCGGAAGTCAGTTCATTACCAAGCTAAAAGTTGTCTGGGGTCTATACTGTCAGGGTTCTCCAGTCTCTGTCAGGCCAGTAAGTATGGTCTTTTATTATGAGTTAGAATTTTGTGCTGTTCAGGACCCTCTGTTATGATTTCTGTCAAAGCAGTCAGTGGTCGTAGCCAGGTTGTGCTGGACTCAGCCTGGTGGAAGCTGTGATACTTGTGGTTCGTTAGTCCTTTGGATTAATATTTCCTTGGGACCAGCATCCCCACATCCCTCAGTCCAGTAGTTTGGTCCCTCAGGGAGTTTGGATGTGTCTATAGAACTTCCATGGCCTTGACTTGTACAAGTGTTGCTGGCTTCCTGGGCATTGTGTACTGTCTTACTAGTGTTGCTCCATCCCCACTCCTGTTCTTCCTCATAACCATCAAAGATTGTTTCTTTTTGTGTGTAAGTCTTTTCTGGGATTTTAATGTAGTGTTCTCATAGAATATTTCTCCTTTTGTGATTTACTTATTTCGCTCTGCATGATATTCTCCAGATTCAGCCATGTTGTGAAATGCTTCCCAGATTCATCATTGTTCTTTATCATTACAAAGTATCCCACTGTGTATATGTGCTACAGTTTGTTTACCCATTTATCTGCTGATGGACATCTATGTTGTTTCCATCTTTTTGATATTGTGAACTATGCTGCAGTGAACATGAGTATGCATACGAGATCTGACAATTGCATTCATGAATCATACTAGAAAAAGTGCTACATACCTCACCTACAGTCACCTTTGAAGTACTCCCCTTGGGAAGCAATGCACCACCACCAGCACCTAGTTCACCCTTCAAAGCAATTTTGGAACTCCTTTTCTGGAACAGCCGTCAGAGCTCTCATCATACTACCCTGGATGTCCTGAATGCCATCAAAATGTCTTCCTTTCTACATTTCCTTTATCTTTGGGTAAAGAAAAAGGTCATTGGGGACCAGATCAGGCGAGTAAGTGTGGTGTTCCAATACAGTTACTTATTTATTGGCTAAAATCTCCTTCACAGACAGTGCCACATGAGCTGGTGCATTGTTGTAATGCAAGAGCCAAGAGTTATTGGTGAAAAGTTCTGATTGTTTTCCTGTAACTTTTTCACATAGCTTTTTAATCACTTCCAAACAAGTAAACTTAGTTAACTGTCCAGTTGGTATGAATTCATTATGAAAAATCCCTGTGATATCAAAAAAGTTTAGCAATATCATTGTGACTCTCCATTTGGACTGACAGAACTTTTTCAGTCATGGAGAATTGGCTGACCCCCGTTGTGCACTTTGATGTTTTGCTTCAGAGTTGTACTGGTACACACATGTTTTATGACCAGTGATAACATGGCCCCAAACATCATCTTGCCTCTCCAAAAGGTGTTGGCAAACTTCAACTCTCCTTTGCTTTTGTTTGTCGGTGAGATCCTTCTGGACCATTTTTGCACACACTTTTCTCATGCAAAGATTTTCAGTTAAGATTTTCCTGTTTCTCTGGTCTGTTAGTCTTTTGACACACAACCTGATGAGCTTTAGCAATGTTTTTGTCAGTTCTGCTCATTATTGGACACCCTGACCTGTCTTCATGAGTTACACTTTCTCTCTTCTCAGAAAAAAGTTTAATCCATTTGCACAACGACGTTTTCTTCATGTCACTGTCACTGTAAACTTGGACTAATATGTTCCTGATTTCACTTCCACTCTTGCCAAGTTTAACAAGAAATTTAAGGTTTGTTTGTTGCTCTAACATTTGTTGCTCTGACATTCTTGTGACAGCATACAAAAACATGCAACAATAATGAACACAACAAGCAAGACACTGCCAAATGTCAACATGAGCACAGCTGTGAGACACTGACATATCAAGGTTATGAAACCTTACCAAGTTGTTTGTACAGTGCTGCCAACGTAAGTGCACGGTGGCAAGCTGGTGAACTTAATTGTCAGACCTCATTTGTCTGTTCAAGTAACAGCTCTTGTTTTTCTGGGATATATTCTAAGGAGTGGGATTTGCTGGATCATATGGTGTTTGCCTCTCTAGCTTTCAGAGGAAGTGCCGTATCATTTTTCAATATGGTTGTACCATTTTGCATTCCATCAGCAGGACATAAGAGATCCAGTCTCCATGCAGGCTCTCCAACATTTGTTATTTTAAGTTTCTTTTCTTTTTTTTTCTATTCATGCCAGTAATGTTGGGGACAGATGGTATCTCCTTGTGGTTTTATGTACATTCCTTTAATGGTTAGTGATCACAAGCATTTACTTAAAGTGGCTGTTAGCTGCTTGCAAGTCTTCTTTATTGAAATGTCTGTTCATTTCCATCTCCCATTTTTAATTGGATTATTTGTCTTTTTGTTGTAGAAGTGTTAGTTTTTCCTGTAGATATTAGAGATTAGATCTTTGTATGATTTGTCATAGCTAATTTTTTTTTCCAGTCAGTAGGTTCTTTTTTTACTCTTTTGGTGAAATATTTTGATGAGCTTAAGTGTTTAATATTCAGAATATCTCAGTTAACTAACTTACATTCTGGAGTTTGTGTGTTGTTAATCATAGATCGTATTCTGTTAATGCTATGTATTAGGGCCTCTAGCATTTATCCTATTTTTTCTTCTATGATCTTTATACTTTTTGTTTTATAGTTAGGTCTTTCATCCATTTTGAATTAGTTACTGTGTTTAGTGCGAGGTATGGTTCTGTTTCATTTATTTTGCAGATGAACTTTCAGTTTCACCAGATCCATTTGTTAAAAAGACAGACTTTTTCCCATTTGATGGACTTGGGGCCCTTGTTGAGGATCAGGTTACCATAGGTGGATGGATTTACATGAGTTCTCAATTTTTTTCCCTTTACACACAAAGTTAATCACTAGTTTTTACATGTTCTAATAGAATGTTGGTATTTGCACTGAGATTGCGTTGTATTTGTAACTTGCTTCAGATAGAATTGTCATTTTCACAATGTCGATCCTACCATCCTACCAATCCGCGAGCATAGTATGTTTTTTCATTTATGTAGATCTCTTTTGTTTTCTTGCAGTAGTGTTTTGTACTTTGTATACGTCTTTTTTTAAATTATGATTTAATGAAAATGTACATTCTCATATAAATTTTCATGCTCACCTATATGAGCTTCGACTGCTCTCGCTGCACAGTGACAGCACACTCTTCCTCTCTGCTCAATACATGTCTTATCTGTCTTCCCAACAGTCTCCTATCTTCTCCTCTCCACCCATTCCTCTTCCTCCAGTATGAAGTCAAAAGGACGACCTCAAATAGATGCCTAGAACCATAAAGTGCCCACACAATATGGTCACTCTGTGTCACCAAGTCCATATCTATTGCTGTCCAAAAAGTTGACCTTCATTATGATTTATGAACAGGGGCAGCATGAGGGCCAGGGGCCATGCTCCCAGGGGAACCTCGAAGTGCCTGGACCATCAACTGTGGTCTTTTGGTGGTGATCTCAAGGTGTACCCCTATTTATACTTGTGTTGCCAGTGAGACTTACCGTGGCTATCACCGGTGGTGGCCGGGCACCATCTGGTTCTTCCGGTCACAGGTTGATGTAGACATCCACTCACATGGGTCTCTCTGTCTTCTGGATTCTCTTTCCCCCATGTCATTATGGACCTTGGTGGTCATCTGTTTCTGCTAAGTGGGGACCATTTGCTGTACCCTCAGGTGGCAGCTTGGCAGCTTTTAAGATCCCAGACGCCACTCACCAATTTGAGGTGTGGAGAGACCTGATTAGCAAAATGCTAGTTGTGCCAGTTGGCCTTGATTTCCCCTGAAAGCACTGTCCCCGGCCCCCCACACCAGCTACTCTGTCCCTGTAATATTGGGTTAAGATCAGAGGAGTACACAAGTTGGGTTGAAGTCCCATTAATATTGATCTTACTAATGTGTGCTGTCACCAACTTCACCCAACCAAATTTCTAACAATTATCTAATCTAAACCCTCCCCCCTCTTCCTCCCATCCTCCCCACCCTTGCAGCCATCAAAGAGTCTCTTCTGTTATGCATGAGTCTGCTTTTAAGTTCTTATCGTAGGGGTTTCATGCAATATTTGTCCTTCTGTTGCTGACTACTTTCACTCAACATAATGTCCTCAAGTTGAAACCAGGTTAAGAGATGTTTCCTGCTATCATCATTGTTCTTTATCATTGCATAGTGTTCCATTGAGTATATATACCATAATCTACCTATCCATTCCTCTGTTGTTGGGTATCTGGGTTGATTCCAACTTTTTGTCATTGAGGACTGTGCTGCGATGAACACTCGTGTGCATGTATCAGTTGCTGTGAATGGCCTTGATTCTGTAGGATATATTCCAAGTAGTGGAATTACTGGGTCAAATGGTATATTTATATGCATTATTTTAAGGTAGTGCCAGATTGCTTTCCAAAGAGGTTGTACCATTTTGCAATCCCACCAACAGTGTAGGAGAGTTCCAATCTCTCCACAGCCTCTCCAGCATTTAGTGTTTTGTGTTTTTTGGATCATGGCCAACATTGTTGGGGTGAGATGGTATCTCATTGTAGTTTCGATTTGAATTTCTCTAATAGCTAATGATCATGAGCATGTCTGCGTGTGTTTTTTGGCTACCTGGATCTCCTCTTTAGAGAAGTGTCTGTCCATCTCCTTTGCCCATCACTTAACTGGATGATTTATCTTTTTCTTATTGATACTTTGTAGTAACTTATAGATTATGGAGATCAGGGGTCGGTCTGACATAGAGTTGCTAAATATTTTTTCCCATGCTGTAGGTGGCCTTTTAATTCTATTAATAAAGTCTTTGGATGAGCAAAGGTAAGTGATTCTTAGTAGTTCACATTTATCTATTTTCTCTTCTGTTGTTTGTGGTTTGTTTGACAGATTTTGAAGTCTGTCTATGTTGTGTATTAAACCTTCCATTGTTGTTCCTACTTTTTCTTGGATGAGCTTTATTATTTTAGATTTGATATCTAGGTCTTTTATCCAGTTTGAGTTGGTTTTTTATACGGTGTAAGATATGGGTCTTGTTTTAATTTAGTGCAGATGGATATCCAATTTTGCCAGCACCATTTGTTGAGAGATTGTTTTTACCCCAGTTTAATGTCTTAGGGCCTTTGTCGAATATCAACTGTTCACAGACAGATTGTATAGGTCTTTTTTTTAAGTTATTTTTTATATCTATTCTTAAGTATTTTTTTAAGGGACTATTATAAATGATATTGTTTTCCTGATTTAATTTTCATCCTTCTCTTTGTTAGTGTATAGGAATCCAACTGATTTTTGTATATTTACCTTGTGTCCTATTAACCTGCTGAATCATTCTGTTAGTTTTCTAGTGGACTGTTTTGGGTTTTCTGTTGATAGTATCAGAAACCCAGCTGTCACAGTAACAGCTACAACTGCTAACCAAAAGGTTGGAAGTTTTAATCTACTAGCTGCTCCTTGGAAACTATATGGTTCTACTCTGTCCTTTAGATCCACTATGACTAGGAGTTGACTCAAAGGCAATTTTTTAAAATGTATATTATCATATCATCCACCAATGGGGACAGTTTCACTTCTTCATTACCAATTTAGATATCCTTTATTTATTTTTCTTGCTTATTGCTCTAATCAGGACTTTTAACACAATGTTAAATGAGACTGGTGTTAAAGGGCAACCTTGTCTTGTTCTCAATCTCATGAGGAATGTTGGCTGTTAATTTTGACAGATTCTCTTCATTATACTGAAGATATTCCATTCTAGACCTACTTTTCTGAGAGTTTTTAGTGGGAATAAAGGAGTGAAATGATCATGTGGTTATTTTATTCATGTGGTGGATTATGTTGATTGATTTTCTAATATTGAGCCATCCTGGTATAATCTTACTGGTATAACTGGTATAATTCTACTTAGTTGTGGTGTATTATTACTATTATTAATGCTGATATGGTGCTGAATTCTACTGGCTAGAATTTTGTTGAGAATTTTTGCATTTATATTCATAAGAGATACTGGTCTGATGTTTTCTCTTTTGTGGTATCTTTGCCTCGTCTTGGTATCAGGTTACACTAACTTCATAGAATGAATTCAGAAGTATCCCTTCCTTTTTTATGTTCTCTAATAGTTTGAGTAGTACTTGTAGGAGTCTCTTTTGAATGTTTGGTAGAATTCTCCAGTGAAGTTGCCATAGATTGAATTGTATTCCCTAAAAAATCTGTAGCAATTTGTCTGGGCCATAATTCCTGGTATTGTGTAATGTCCCTCCATGTTGGAACTCCTGCCTCTATAATGTTAATGAGAGTAAATGGGCAGCAGTAGTGTTAGTAGAGCAAAATTTAGTGTGTAAGTTTGTTTTCTGCCTTGAGGCAGTCTCTTGAGATAGAAAGAAGAGAGTCTAGAAGAGAGACTTGGGGGACCTCATACCATCAAGAAAGAAAGAAGTGCTGGTAGCTGAGTGCATCCTTGGAAAGGACTGCAGTCCCTTGTGCCTAAGAAGCTTCCAGTCCAGTAGAAGATTGATGACAAGGACTTTCCTCCAGTGCCAGAAGAGAAAGGCTTCCCCTGGAGCTGACACCCTGAATTTGGACTTTAATCTTACTGGACTTTGACAAATAAAACTTCTCTTTTAAAGCCATCTATGCATGGTATTTCTGTTAGAGCAGTACCAGATGACTGAAACAGAAGCCATCTGTTGGGAGACTTTTTATTACCCTTTCAATCTCTTCTCTTGTCATTGTGTATTCAGATTTGCATGATCATTTTGTGTTAGATGGAATCCCTGGTTGCATAGTGGTTAAGTGTTGCAGCTGCTAACCAAAAGATTAGCAGTTCAGATCCACCAGGCACTGTTTGGAAACTCTATGGCACAGTTCTACTCTGTCCTATAGGGCCTCTATGAGTCGTAATAGACTCGATGGCACTGGGTTTGCTATTTTTGTCATTGTTCGTGTATGTGTGTTAGATTGGAGAGGTAGTGTATTTCTAGAAATGTGTCCTTTTTCTCAAGGTTTTGAAAAGTGTTGGAGTATAGTTTTTCATAATACTCTTTTATGATCCTTTTTATTTCAGTTGGCTCTGTTGTAATGTTCCCTGTGTTATTTCTTATTTGGGTTATTTGCAGCCTTTTATGTTTTTCTTTTGTCAGTTTGATTAGTGGTTTGTTCATTTTTTCTATCCTTTCAAAGAACCAACTATTGGTTTTGTTGATTCTTTCTGTTGTTTTCTGTTCTCTATTTCACTTATTTCTGCTTTGATCTTTACTATTTCCTTTCTTCTGGTGACTGTGGGCTTCCTTTTTTGCTGTTTCTATTTGTTCAAGTTGTGTAGCTAATGTTTTGATTTTGTCCCTTTCTTCTTTTTTGATGTGTGCATCTATTGCTGTAAATTGACCTCTGAGCACTGCTTTTGCTGTTCTCCAAAGGTTTTGGTATTATGTGTTTTCATTCTTGTTTAATTCCAGGACTTTTTTTTTTTTAATCCATCTTTGATTTCGTCTGTTATGAGGTGGCTGTAAGCAGGCATTACCCAGTTTTCATGTAATTCATTTATTTTCTTTGCTCTTCCTGTTGTTAATTTCTACTTTGAAGGTGTTGTGATCAGAGAAGATATTTTAATTACCTCAATATTTTAGATTTTGTTGAGAATTGCTTTGTGGCCTAAGATGTGGTCTCTTCTTGAGAATGTCTCATGTATGTTGAAGAAAAATGTGTACTTTGCAGCTGTTGAGTGAAATGTTGTATATATGTCTGTGAGTTTGTGTTAGCCATTTGTGTCCTTTGAATCTTCTATATCTTTGTTGAGGTTCTTTCTAGATGTTCTGTTCTTAATTGAGAGTGGTGTATTTAAGGCACCTACTATTTTTGTGGAACTATCGATTTCTCTTTCCAGTGCTTCTAGAGTTTGTTCAGTGTATCCTGGAGCCCTGCCATTGAGTGCATAGATATTTATTATGGTTATGTCTTCATGGTGGATCATTCCTTTAATCATTACATAATGCCCTGCTCTGTCTTTTATGGTTTCATTTCAAACTCTATTTTATCTGAGATTAGTATTGCTTCCCCCTGCTCTTTTTGGTAACTGTTCCGTCATTCTCTGTCTTTCTATGGATAAATTATGTCTTTTATGTTCATTGTAATTATTGATAGGTGTCAGTTGATTGATGCCATTTTGTACTTTTTTCTGTGTGTGTATGTGTGGTGCTTATATTTTCTTTGTTCCTTTTACTGTCCTGTGTTGAATTCTTTTTGTTTTGAGATTTTTTTCCCTCTTTCTTCTTTTGGATAAACTTTGTGTTTACTGAGAAGCTATATTTTTCTCTATTTTTTTGATAAATAAGATGATTAATTTTCTTTGTAGTTATATGGAAATTTACCCTTGTCTTCCTACGTTTGAATCAGTCCTTTTTATTTGGTATCACCTTGCTTTCTTCACCATTTCCATCATCAGGTTGTTTGTCTTCCTTCTTGTCTATGTGCATCTCTGTGTCTATGATACTCTATATAACTCTATATAACTCAGAAGTAATTAGGTTTAGGGTCCACCTTACACTGTTAGCTTGGTAAAGTAGAGGGTCACCCAAAGGGAGGAAGACCCTATATAAGATGAATTGATACAATGGCTGCAATGATGAGTTCAGACATAGCAATGATTGTGAGGATAACCACAGGATCAGGAAGTGTTTCATTCTGTTGTACATATGATCACTGTGAGTCAGAATCAACTTAACAGTACTTAAAACAACAACTACTACACTGCTGTGACCTCAACTAATTGATTGATTATACTACATTAGGTTACATTATGAAGGTGATTATACTAGAATACATTATATCCACAGGTATAGAGGATGGTGCAGAACTAGACAATATTTCATTCTGTTGTACATAGGGTCACTGTGAGTTAGAACTGATCTGACAGCACCTAACAACAACCAGAGGTTAAGATTCCAAGTCATATTTTTGTCAGGACATGTTTCAATCCATTTCACTTTGTGAAATTCCACAACTGAGTATATACACAAGAAAAATGATTCCTTATGTCCATGTTAAGGCACATATTATACAAAAATTTTCAAGCAGGGTTACTTGCAACAGCAAAACACAGGAACCGACTCAAATGCTATCAAATAGAATTGATAAAATTGCTATATATTTGTAAAATAGCCACACAACAATGGAACAGAACATCTGCCACAAATAGCAGCATACATTTATCTTCCAGCCATAATGTCAAGCAAAAGAAGACAGTCACAAAACAGTACATACTGTATAATTCCATTTTTAAGAGATTCAAAAATAGGCAAAATAATCTATGGTGATAGAAGTCAGAATAATGACTACCTCTGGAAAGATGCATTGAAAGAGAAAGGCTTAGTGATCTACTCCCTAAAAGTCAGCCATTGAAAGCCTTACAGAGTACAGTTCTGTTGTGACACACATCATGACCTACTATGACAACTCATCATGAGTAGTTTACTGATGAGTTTACTGGCTGGATTAACCAGTTAGCATGGGCCACACTAGTTTACAGTAGGCAAGGCACACATGGGATTAATTGTGTTTATTTGGTGGTGACACAACAGGTGAAATTATGCACCATAGATTACTGTAAACCCGTGGGTACCTTCTTTATTGAGCAATCTTTGTGAAGGGGGTATCTGAGTGGTGCATGACGACATTCACTACAGTCACTGTCTTAAAGTAGTCCTATCCAGGATGGGAATGGTGATTGTACATACACATAATGGGTGATGGGCCTTAACTATTTGGTGCCCAACTGGATTTGGACAGTGCCTACTTCAGCCTTCAAATCTAAATACCCTGGCCTTCTTTTCACTCCTGTGGTAAACCAAGTTCTCTCTGTACTCAGACACTCTAACTTGCTTTTCCCTTTGTCTATAAAATTACTTCGTCTGTTTAAAGATGGCACTTTCTTATCACCTGAATTTTTAAAAACTCCCAAGTCCATGACTCGTAGCAAGTTAATTCAATTACAATATCTGACAGCGTTCTCAGGCACCTATAATTTTAAAAATGTATGTGATCCCAATTTGCAATAAGGATTGAGAACAACTCTCTTATAAAATATATGGAAAAAACAAGAACAGTCTTTGGCTGTTTGACCAACTCAATGGCTCTTTGTAGTGACAAATTATTTATTACAACCACAAAGTACTATTTTGTGGGATAAGTAATGATCTGCTTAAAAAAACAGCAACACAGAAATCTATCTATCCGCAAAAGATGGAAGCAACCTAGATGCCCACCAATGGATGAATGGTTAAACAAATTATGGTATATTTACATGATTCAATATTATGCAAAGATAAAGAACAATGATGAATCTGTGAAACATGTCATAACATGGAAGAATCTGGAAGACATTATTCTCAGTGAAATTAGTAACAAAAGGACAAATATTGTATGAGACAAGTAATTATAAGAACTCAAGAAAAGGTTTAAACATAGAAGAAAACATTCCTTGATGTTTATGAGGGTAGGGGAGGGAGAAGGATATTCCCTATCTAGATAGTAGGCAAGTATTATTTTAGATGAAAGGAAGGACAACACACAATATAGAAATCAGCATACCTAGACTAAACCATAAACTAAAAAGTTTCCTAAATACAACCAAATACTTTGAGAGACAGAGTACTAGGTGGTGAGGGCCTGGGGACCACCATTTCAGAGGACATCTAGGTCAATTGGCATAAAAAAGTTTACTAAGAAAATGTTCTGCATCCCATTTGGTTGAGTAGCATCTGGGTCTTACAAGCTAGCAAGAGGACATCTAAGAAGTATCGATTAGTCCCAACTCACCTGGAGCAAAGGAGAATAAAGGCTACCAAAGACATAAGGACAATATGAGCCAAGAAGCAGAAAGGGCAATGTAAACCAGAGACTATATCAGCAGAATGTGGATGTGATCTACAGAATAAATAGATGGTTCTCAGCTACTGCCAAAGACTTTCTTGACAGGGAACACACCAAGGAGACCTTGAAGGAGCAGGAGAAAATTGGACTAAAGAACTCAAAATGTAGTAAAAAGACCAGACTTGTTCTGACAGACTGGAAGGTCCAGAATTAAAACTATTCCAGAAGCCAACTCTTCAGACACAGATTGGACTGGAGTGTAAGATATAGTATGATACTGGTGAAGAGTGTGCTTCTTGGCTCAAGTAGATATGTAAGACTAAATGGGTAGCTCCTGTATGGAGGCAAGATGAGAAGGCAGAAAGCAAGCAGAGCTGACTGAATGGGTATAGCAAATACAGGGTAGAAAGGAATTTGCTGTCACTTTGTAGGCAGAGCAACTTGGGTCACATAACAATGAGTGTATAAGTTTTTGTAAGAGAAACTGACTTGAATTGTAAACTTTCCCTTAAAACACAAAGAAGAAGATGATGATGATGATAATCACTTGTAAACAAATTCTGTGCTTGAATTAGAGTTGCCTGGATCTTTGGTATTCAAAAGGAATAAAAGCATAAAGGGAAGATGTACCACTTAGAGAGTGCCATTTCATTTGAAAGAGATGTCGTTTCATGTGTAAGTCAATATCTCTCAGTCATGAATAGGTGTGTGGCTACAAGCACAAGTGTGTGCATGTCAGAGAGGAGAAGCAAGTTTATTCTATGGTAACAAACACCTCCCCCATCTCCATGTCTTAAATAAAGTAAGTGTTCTTGTTCAAATTGGATGTTTATTGTAGATCAGGAGGAAGTTCTAATCTGTGCTGTCCTTACTCAGTAATCCAGTCAGGGAAGATTCCACCTCTGTGTTTACACAATTGCTGAAGCAAAAACAGAGAATATAGAGAATTGTGCACTGGCACTTGAAACTTCTACTCAAAATTGACACATATCCCTTCTGCTCACATTTCATGTATCAGAGAAAATCGTATGTCTACATTTATCTTCAAAGGGTTAAGGAAAATCAGTTCTACAATAAACCCAGGAGAACTGAAATGCTTTTGGTAACAGAACTAATGGTTACCAACTTGTATTGCATTGATAATACAGACAGTTAGTACCAAGAATACTGACTATGAATGGAAAAGCTTGATTTCTATTTTTGGTTTTATTCATAACTAGTTCAACAATCTCTCTGAGTTTCTCCACTTTAAAGTATAATAAATGGTTTAGACTAAATCAATGTATTTCAAATGCCTGAATGCTGGTCCATGATAATGCATTCATCAGTATCCAGAGAACTGGAAAATGAAGTGTAAAGAAAGAATGTAGTAATTCCATTTTTATTGTGTTAGATCTCATTTTATCTGCATTAAAACTTTATTTTCTTGTAACAAAATGTTAGTGATAAACAACCACCACTTACTGTTATATAAAATAGTAACAGTCAAACATTTACAGGATTTTCTAGGTGCCAAGCACTGTGTTTTAGTCATCTAGTATAGCTATAACAGACACCACTAGTGGATGGCTTTAAAAAGAGAAATTTTATTCAGTCACAGCCCAGTAGGTTGCCAGCCCAAATGCAGGGCAGCAGCTCCAGGGAAAGGCTTTCTCTGTTGGCTCTGGAGGAAAGTCCTTGTTGTCAGTCTTCCCCTGAACTGAAAGCTTCTGAGGTACAGGGACTCCTTCCTTTCCAAAGAAATTGCTCTGCTCCTGCTTTGCTCCCAGCACTGCTGGCATTGCTTCTTGGAGGTAGGAGGTCCCTAATTTATACCTGCTTCCTTTTTATTTATATTCCAGGAGATTGCCCCAAGGCACAATACATTCTTACAGACTGAGACTTAGCTTACCAACACAACTGTGGAGCCTATCCTCCCTGATTAACATTATAGGGGTAAGATTTACAATATAAAGGAACATCATGCAATACTGGGAATCATGGTTCAGCCAAAACACCACACATTTTTGGGGGAGGAACAGAATCCAATCCATGACACACTGTACTAAGTAATTTATATAATTTGTTCATTTAATCTTTACAACAACCTCATGAAGTAGGAGTATTATTATCTTTATTTTACAGATGATGGAGTGGCAAATTAAGTCATTTGCTGAAGGTAACTCTCTTAGCAAAAATTCAGTTTCAGATAATCTGGCTCCATACTACCATAGCTTGGCAAAATAAAATTTTCCAACTAAGTATTGTTCCCCTAATTCTTGCTTTTGTTTTTTAAAGTCCTTTTACAGTCTACTCTAAGACATTAAAAATATATATATTGCTACATCTATGGTGAACTAAATTTTTACAAGGATGGCAAGACCCTTCATGGGGATAGGGCAGTCTATTGAGCAAATGGTACTAGTAGAACTAGATCTCCACATACAAAAGATTGATGTTGGGCCCTAACTTCATACTATATTAAAAAAAAAAACAAAAAAAAAACTCAAAACGGACCAAGGATGTAAATGTAAGAGCTAAAACTATAGGAATCTTAGGAAGAAACATGGAAATAAACCTTTATGACCTTAACTTTGGCAAAGGATTCTTAGATATGACACCAGAAACATAAGCAAAAGAAGAATTGGAATATATTAAAATGGAAAATTTTGTACTTTAGAGGATACTATAAATAAAATGAAAAGATAACACACAGAAAGGTAGAAAATATTTGCAAATCATGTGTCCGATGAGAACTTTATCTAGAATATTAAAGAACTTTTAACAAATTCTAAAAAATAATAGCAAATAATAAAACACAATTAACCCAAGTAAAACACTGGCAGTGGATATGAATACACGTTTTTCCAAGAAAGATACATAAATAAGTGAGTGAAAAGATTCTTAGCATAATTAGTCACCAGGGAAATGCAACTCAAAACCACAGTGAGATACTACTTTACATCACCAGGATGACCAGAATAAGAAAAAAAATCAGATAATAACAAGAGCTGGCAAGAATGTGAGAGATCAGAACTCTCATACTCTGTTGAAGGAAATGTACAATCATGCAGTCACTATGTAAAACAGCTGGAAGTTCCTCAAGTTATTTAACATAAAGTCACCATATGACTCAGAAATTCTACTTATAGATATATCCTAGGTATATCCAAGACAACAAAAACATATGTCCACAGACAAATTGTGGAAGCAACCCAAATGTCCATCAACAGAGGAGTGGATAGACAAAAGGTGGTATAGACATACAACGGAATATCATTTGACCACAAAAGAAATGAAGTACCAATACATGCTACAACTTGTATGAACCTAAAAATGATCGTGCTAAGCGACAGATGCCTGTCACAAAAGGCAACATATTATACAATTAATTCACATGAGATGTACAGAATAGGAAAATCTATAAACACAGGAAGTAATTGAGTGGTTGTTTAGAAGGTGAGGAAGCAGTGGAATAGGGGTGTGATAGCTAAAGGATACAGAGTTTCTTTTTAAGGTAATAAAAATGTTCTAAAACTGATTGTGGTGATGGTTGCACATATCTTTGAATGTTTTTGAAATCATTGATTTAGACATTTAAAATGTTTGAGTCACATAGTATAAGAATTATATCACAATAAAACTTTTAAAAAGCTGAGAATAACTGAGAATGTCTTCGTTATTATAACAGAAATGCCACAAGTGGATGGCTTTGACAAACGGAAATTTATTCTCTCGCAATCTAGGTGGCTAGAAGTCCGAATTCAAGGTGCCAGCTCCATAACAAGGCTTTTTCTCTCTTCCAGTTCTGGGGGAAGGTTCTTGTCATCAATCTTCCCCTGGTCAGGAGGCTCTCAGTCCAGGGACACTGGGTCCAAAGGACATGATCTGCTCTTGGCTCTTCTTGCTTGGCAATAATGAGGTCCCTCATTCTCTCTTCGCTTGTGTCTGTTTTATATCTTAAAAGAGACTGATTTAAGATATAACCTAATCCTATAGTTTGTGTCCTGCCTCCTTAGTGTCACAGAAATTAGGGTTTAAAACACTTAAATTAATTACATCAGATTACAAAATGGAGGACAACCACACAATACAGGGAATCATGACCTAACCAAGTTGACACATATTTTGAGGGTACACAATTCAATCCAGGACCACCCAGTTATAGAAGACTTAGAGTTTATCAAGGTAAAGAGATGAAAGATACCCACTGAGGTCCATCCTTTTTCCTTGTCTTTAAAGTGGTTGATATCTGAGAGTATCACTGACAGTCAGTATAAGTCAGGAAATATGAGTGCTCACTTTGCCTGAGGAGCTAAGGAATACATTTTGTTTTCTATTTTAGAGCATAATTAAATGGTTTAAACTCAATCATTTGAAGTAATCTGTGTTTAAAGGAAATGAGGATGAATGTGAGTAGAAACAAAATGACTCTGCTAGTCCCAGGTGTTTCCTTCTTTGTAGGAAGACAGCATTTGCAGGCACAAGCTAATCCTGGGGAATTGCTGTAAATCAGAGGCCCGGCAAGTATTGGGCTTGTTGCAGCTCATTAACAGCTCTGGTTTTGGAACTGTAAATGGGGCGGGGAAGACTCATTCAGATACTTTCAGGAGCATCCTATTTTTTTAAACTTAAGTTTACAGGGTTATACCAGTTACCATTTCACTGGTGCCTAACTTCAGTTTGAGAAAGTAAAGCTACAAACCTGACTACTCGGGCTGGGTGCCTAATTTACAGAGATACTACCAAGCTCTCCCTTTTAATTAAATGAGGTAATGTCTACGGATGCTTCTCACTCCTGTCAGCTTTATCTATAGTTAAATTGATAGGGGTATGGGACTTTTTGACGGCTGCCCTGTTTTTTTTTTTTTTTTTCTTTTCTTTTTAAAGAATAGAGATTCCAAAAAATATCTAATGCTATACAGAAACTATGCTTAAGGCTTAGAGTCAGAAACCATCCTCTTCAGTTTTTTACATCTCTACTCGGTTATGAGTGCCAACTTGTTACCAAGTTTGGTTTCAGACCCGCTATCATAATCAGTGAGAAATGAAAAGCGTAGTTGATGATGTTCAGAATAGATATGACATTCACAGTCAGACCTCAGTATTATTTACAACTCGATCTGATGTTCAAAGCAGTCATTTTGTTCTTCTTGGACACAAACAATCTCACAGAATACCAAGATAAGGTTACTCTAACAAAATGATAAAATGAAGCAAAATTAGGCCACTTCATAATTTGGTCTATTCACAGACAGAATCAAGGATATTGTGCCACCCGCAGAATACCAGTCATAGAACTGCTCACGCTTTGTGACAACATCCAATTTAGAACAAAGTTTCTCTTCATTGGACCTCCTTAGAAATCACCTAAACCAAATCCCAATTCAACAACAGATTCTATCTAATACCCTTTTACTGAAACACTGTGTTAATTTCTAAGGGCTGCCATAACAAAATACCACAAAATAGGTGGCTTTAAGGAGCAAAATCAAGGCTGTTGCTATTGTTAGGTGCCATCCAGTCAGTTCCGACTCACAGTAATCCTATGCACAACAGAATGAAACACTGCCCAGTGTTGAGCCATGTATGTCCACAACTGTTTTTATGCCCAAGCCCATAGTTGCAGCCACTGTGTCAGTTCATCTTGTTGAGGGTCATCCTCTTTTTCACCGACCCTCCACTCTACCAAATATGATGTCCTTGTCTAGGGACTGGTCACTCCTGACAGCATGCCCAAGGTATGTAAGCCTCAGTCTCACAATCTTTGCTTTCAAGGAGCACTCTGGCTGTACTTCTTCCAGAACAGATCTGTTTGTTCTTTTGGCAGTCCATGGTACATTCAATATTCTTCTCCAACATCATGATTTAAAGGCATCAATTATTATTCTGTCTTCCTTATTCATTGTCCAGCTTTTACATGCACATGGTGAGATTGAAAATACCATGGCTTGGGTTAGGGGTACCTTAGTCTTCAAGGCGACACCTTTACTTTTCCATACTTTAAAGAGGTCTTTTGTAGCATATTTTCCCACTGCAATGAGTCTTTTGATTTATTTGCTGCTGTTACCATGGATGTTGATTGTGGAACCAAGTAAGATGAAATCCTTGATGATCTCAATATTTTATCCACTTGTCATGATGTTGTTTACTGGTCCAGTTGTGAGGATTTTTGTTTTCTTGATGTTGAGATATAATCAATATTGAAAGCTGTGGTATTTGACCTTGACTAAAAAGTGTTTCAAGTCAAGGTTGTGTCATCTATGTAATGCAGGTTGTTAATGAGTCTTCCTCAAATCCTGATGCCTCAGTCTTAATCATATAGTCCAGATTCTCAGACTTTTTGTTTGGCACAGACTGTAAAGGTATGGTGAAAGGATACAACCATGACACACAGTTTTCCTGACTTTAAACCATGCAATGTCCCTTTGTTCTTTTCACACAACTACCTCTTGATCCATGTACAGATTCCTTAAGAGCACAATAAAGTGTTTTGGAATTCTCATTCTCCACAATGTTAGCAGTAATTTGTTATGATCCACACAGTTGAATGCCTTTGCATAGTCAACGAAATACAAGTAAACATCCTTCTGACAGTCTCTGCTTGCAGCCAAGATCCATCTGACATCAGCAATGATATCCCTGCTTCCACGTCCTCTTCTGAAGCTGCCCGGAATTTCTGGCAGTTCGTTGTCAGTATACTGTTGCAGTCACTTCTGAAAGATCTTTAGCAAAATTTTACATGTATGATATTAAGGATATTGTTTGGTAATTTCCACATTCAGTTTGATCACTTTTCTTGGAAATAGGCATAAATATGGATCTCTTCCAGTTGGTTGGCCAGGTAGCTGTCCTCCAAATTTCCTGGCATAGACAAATGTGTACTTCCAGCACTGCATCCATTTGTTGAAATATTGCAATTGATATTAGATCAGTTCCTGCAGTCTCGTGTTTTTCCAATGCCTTCATTGCAGCTTTGACTTCTTCCTCCAGTACCATCAGTTCCTGATCACATGCTACCTCTTCAAACAGCTGAACATCAACCAGTTCTTTCTGGCATAATGACTCTGGGTATTCCTTCCATCTTCTTTTGATGCTTCCTGTTTAATATTGTTTAATATTTTCCATTTAGAATCCTTCACTGTTGCAAATTGAGGCTTGAATTTTTTTTCTTCAGTTCTTTCAGCTTGAGGAATGCAGAATATGTTATTCCCTTTTGGTTTTCTATTTCCAGAGCTTTGCACATGTCATTATAACACTCTATTTTGTCTTCTTGGAGGCTAGAAGTCCAAATGTCAGAGCTATGCTGTCTTTCCAGTGGTTCTAGGGGAAAATTATTCCTAGTAAACCTATGTATTTCTTGGAGTTCATTGGCTCACATATCATCTTCCCAGTGAGGGTGTGGACTTACTTCTGTGTCTATTTTTCTCTTTTATAAAACACCACTTAGAAGGAATTAGGATTAATTCTTACCTTACATTCTACCCTGGACCCAAGGGTCGCCATGAGTCAGATCCGACTCGATGGCACTTGGCTGGCTACTCTTTTGGCATGACTTTGTTAATTTAACTGATGACATCTACATGAAAAAAAAAAATCAAAAACCTATTTTCCCGGGCAAAGTCACATTCATGGATAGGATTTCAACATATTTAAGAGAAACATGATTCAATCCACAACAAACATCTTATGGTTCTTGATTGTGTCTGTTCTCCATTGTTGCAGAGTGGTGACTCCCAACTCACTCAACTGTAGGTGTGTCCTTGGCTAAAAGACGTTGACACAAATATATTTCTGGCCTCTGATAGAAAGCAGAAGTCTTGACTTCAGTTGGTAGCAGTATTGTTCTTCCAATCCCTTTCTGCAGATTATCTGTTTCTACCTCTTGCATCACTACAGCTATGTTCATGTCCTAAACCTTGGCTCTTAGTATTCATGCTCTTCTCTACCTCCTGCCCTTGGATATCTGCCAATCCAGTGAAGTTCTTCATTGAACATTCATTCCTAGGGCTGGCACTTTAAGAGGTCAGGAATGTAGCCTGGTGTTTAACATAGGTGACCTGTGGGTTCTCAGATATTTATGGTTCTTCACCATTGTCCCTATTAGTTAAGCTGTTTTGTTCACTAATAGACCACCTCATCCTATTCTCCCTGACACAGGCTGAAGTCACATCAACAGAAACAAAGATATATTTGTTCCATCAGACAAGAAAACTTGAATCGTGTGCCAGGTATGGATAGTGTACCATGTAATATACTTTTGGAGCCCACAGCCTAAAAAGAAAGAGAGACAGAAAAAGAAACAGTCTTTGTCTCCAAGAAATTTACTGCTGCTTGGGAAAGATACATGCATACAATCAAATCAAGAGGCAAAATTAAATGCTATAATATAGTAAAAGGTAAAGTGCAGATAACTTCAGTCTAACATACAAGAGAATTGGACCAAATATTTACTAATTTCATTGGAAATTTCTCCTGCCAAATAAAATGGGAAATTACAGTTGGTAATGCTTGTTTTCCTTACTGCTGCTATAAATGGAATCTCATGGAAACTTGAATTTAAAGTCAGATTGATTTCCATAACGTGTATGAAGCTTCAGAATATGTATGACAGTGTGATTTCTCAGGATCTCCAAGTCTATACTAATTTATGGTAACCTAGTGTATTAAGCTAGGTTCTCTAGAGAAGCAAAACCATATAGGTTTGGGGTGGGGGGATAACAGTGCTGTTGAGTCCATTCCAACTCACAGCCACCCTATCACCCTATAGGACAAAACAGAACTGCCCCGTAGAGTTTCCAAGGAGTGTCCGGTGAATTAAAACTGCTGATCTTGTGGTTAGGAGCTGTAGCTAACCATATTAACCACTATTCCACCAGATTTCCATATATACATATATGTGCACACAGAGAGAGATTTATATCAAGGAAATGGTTCACACGGTTGTGGAGGCTGGAAAGTTCCAAGTTTATGGATCAGGCTTGAGGCTTCTCCTGTCTCACACAGCTGCAGGGACTGGTGAACCCAAGATTGGCAGTTCAGACAGCAGGTCTCTGGCTTACGGGCTGTAGAGGCTGCTAAATTCCACGATCAGCAGGTTCCAAGAATTGCAGGTCAGATGCAAGATCACAGAGGTGATTATCTCAAATCTCATTATGAAAGTGATTACATCATAACATAGCTGCCAAATTATATTATACATCATAACTGCCACACTACTGAGAATCAGGGCCCAGCCAAGCTGACCCACAACCTTAACTGCCACATGGGTGTTGCAGTGGGGATCACTTCTGCTTCTCAGTTGGACTGTGGTTTTCTTGCTCCTTATCAGTTTACATGTATCTTGTTTGTGTCTGATAATCTTCTTGACTGTGCTTACCATATGGCAGTCTACCAATGGTGCATGTTTACTTACACTCTACTTCAACACAGATACGCGAACACCTGTACACACTCAACACCACATGAAGAGTAACACTCACACATTGGTCAAGGAAATGCCTTCATCCTTTTTCTCTTATAGCTAAGAATATAGGGACTCAACTCATCTGACAGAACCAATTTGTAAACTTCTATAACTCTATATCTTCAGCTGGCCTCCTCACAGTCAGAAATGGCTCATGAATTGTAACAATCATTCAGAGTTGTTTGTCTTTTAATTACACATGTGTCATAAATAAAGGTAACAAAAGAATTACCGACTATTAGAAACAAGATCTTCTATAATCACTATAATGTACTTTTATTGTCTAAAAGAATGCTTGTCATATCTAAAATCAAACCAAACGTGTTGCTGTCTAGTCAATTCTGACTGATGGCAATCCCATGTGTTACAGAGCAGAACTGTGCCACGGGGTTTTTCTTGGCTATAATCCTTTTTTAAAAAATTCCCAATATATTTTAAACATTGTCACTATCATTACTAGCATGGGACTTGACACATGGTCAGGATTTAAATGTTGGTCTTTAAAATAACAACAATAATAAGGCATTTAATACAGAACATTGTACTTACTAATGGTAAATAATGTTAGTTGTGATTATTGCTTTTGTTATTATCAAAATGTTTAATTGTTGTTGTTAGGCACCATTGAGTTGATCCAAACTCATAGCAACTCCATGCACAACAAAACAAAATTCTGCCCAGTCCCATAAAAGAACAATTGCTGCTATGTTTCTTGGTTGCAATCTTTATGGAAACAGATCACCAGGCTTTTCTTCCATGGCACCGCTGGATGGGTTCAAATCGCCAACCTTCATGTTGGTAGACAAGTATAAACCATTTGCCTTACTTAGGGACGTCTTGTTACAAACCAAACCAAACTTGTTGCCACTGAGTTGATTGTGACTCGTAGCAACCCAATAGGACAGAGTAAAGCTGCCACACAGAGTTTCTGAGAATTACCTGGTGGATTTAAACTGTCCAACTTTTGGTTAGCTGCTGTAGCAGTTAGTCAGATAGAAGGTGCTAAAATAGTTTCTATTGAATGAGTGAACGCATAGTTTTTATAGTTAAAGAAACTGAGGTCCACTGACAAATTAAATTTTTTACTCTGGCAAGTTAGTACAGAACTGGCATTCTAAATTCGCAGAAACATTTGTAATCGTTGAAGGAAAAACATAAAATTGTTCCATTTTTTCACTGACTGTTTACAACTGTGCTCTCAAACCCCTTTTTCTTTTTTTATTTTTTTATTGCGATTAAGTGCAAGTTCACAATCCAAGTCAGTTTTCCCTGTAAAACTCCAAGTACCTGACTCTCTGCAACTCTACCTGCTCTCTTTACCCTGTGACAGCACACTCTTCTTTTTCAATGTTTACTTCTAGTATGCTCTCCTCTCTCCCATCTTATCTCCCCTCTAAAAAAGAAACCAGTAGGACAGACTCATATATGTATTAAACCATAAATTACGCACACTGCATGCATCACTCTATGTCCCCAAGTCCAGTCCATTCTTTGTCCGCAATGTTAGCTGCAGTACTGACAAGCCTCCTTTCTTAATCAGTAGTTTAATAATATCTTAATTTCATATATTTCATGCCACTTTCAGATATTAGAACAGTTTCATTTGGGTTTTCATGTCAGTCCTGTTTATATTACAACTTAAATGTCACCTTCAATTCGAAGCTTTCTCTTCTTGCCAGAAGAATAGCTAAACATTTATCTCTGTCAAACTTCCATGAGGGGATTCTAAGGGTCTGAGGCTGAAGATGTGACACTGGGTCTGTTCTTACACCTTCTACCTATTACTCCATGTTCTTTGCAACAAAATGTGGTGAAAAGAGTGGGGGAAAGCCCAATGTGCCATTACGCAATGCTTCCTGGTGACACTGCTCTTCTCTCCTTGCTTAGTTGTGATCACTGCTCTGGCTTGTTGGCTTTGAAGTCTGTGCACAGGTGATAAGCCCAATAGGCCACACTAATGATGAGCCTCTACTAGACTGTCATCCTAAACGTTGGTCAGCTGTTTCACCCAACTTCCACTGAAGCTCATGACTGTCATATGAAATAATGATCCTCAAAAAGGTTAAAACGCTTAATCCCTTCAGTGGTTCCAAAATCTGGGTCTTTTGAGAAAAGGAAGAAATATCGCCTATCAAAGACATAATAAGCTGCCCATGGGAAATGTTCCCCTTCCTAAGTCTTCTTATTTGGATTTGTGAGGGAGGATAATGGCCAATTCTATTCAGCGGCATTTCTTAGCAATTCTCTAACATCTGGTGTGTGGAGGGGCCTCCTAAAGCTTGAAATGAGGTACTTAGCACATCCGTCTCTCAGATGCCAATTTCAGTAATTCCAGTGTAGTGAAGGATGTATATATATATATATATGTATATATATATTATGCTTTAAGTGAAAGTTTACAATCCAAATCAATTCGCCACATGAAACCCCACACCACCATGAAACTCTAAATTTCTCCCCTCACCCCATGATACCACATTTCTCTTTCTACTCTGTATTTCTCATATCCATTAAACCAACCTTTGTGTCCCTTTACCCTCTCAAGTCAGCTCTAGATAGGAGCTGCTCAGACAGCCTAATAGTATATACTGAAGCCAAGAAGCACCTTGTGTCTTATAGTCCAGTCAAATCTTTGCCTAAAGAATTGGCTTCAGGAATGGTTTCAACTCTGGACTAACAGAGAGTCTGGGGTCTATTGTCTCAAGGGGACCCTCAGATCTGACAGATCAACAAGTGTGGTCTTTTAATAGACTTGTAGTTCTGCACACGCATTTTTATCCTGCTGCTTCAGGGACTTTACGTTGTGTTCCCTGTCAGGACAGTCACCATTGGTGGTGGCCAGGCGTTAGCTAGGTCTTCTGGCCTCATGCTGATGTAGTCTGTAGATCATATGACACATTCTGTCTGTTGTTGTTAGGTGCCATCGAGTTGGTTCTGACTCATAGCGACCCTATGAACAACAGAAAGAAACACTGCCTGGTCATGCACCATGTCTACAGTCATTTTTATGCTTAAGCTCATTGTTGCAGCCACTGTGTCAATCCATCTCTTCAATGATCTTCCTCTTTTTCACTGACCATCCACTCCACCAAGCCTGATGTCCTTCTCCAGGGACTGATCTTTCCTGACAAAATGTCCAAAATATGTAAGATGTAGTCTTGCCATTTTTGCTTCCAAGGAGCACTCTAGTTGTACTTCTTCCAGAACAGATCTGTTCATTCTTTTGGCGGCCCATGGTGTATTCAACATTCTTCTTTCACATCACAATTCAGCGGCATCAATTTTTCTTCTGTCTTCTTTGCTCATGGTCCAGCTTTCACATGCATATGCAGTTGAAAACACCATGGCTTAGGTCAGGTGTATTTTAGTCTTCAAGGTGACAACCTTACTTTTGAATACTTTGAAGAGGTGCTTTGCAGCAGATTTTCCCAACGCAATGCTTCTTTTTGTTTCTTGACTGCTGTCTACTGGACTCATATTTTCCTTATGCCTTTGATGTCCTTCATTCTCTTCTGCTCCAGGTATACTGGGAACAACTGATACTACTTAGATGGCAACTTGCAAGCTTTTAAGACTCCAGACACCACTCACCAAAGAGATATGCAGAACATTAAAAAAAAAACAACTTAGGTACGCCAATTAGTCTAGATGTCTCCTGAAACTGTGGTCCCCAGACCACAAAATGTTGGGTTGTATTTAGAAAACCATTTAAGTTTTGTTGGAATTCCATTGTGCTAAACTCCCTTCTACTGCATGCTGTCATTCTCTTCACCTAACCCAGTTCCTGTCTTCTGTCTAATCTATGAATACTCCTCTCCATCCCTCCCCTCATTGGAACCATCAAAGATTAACTTTTTCTGTGCTTCAACCTTCAACCTTTAACCTTCTGTGCTTCAACCTTTTCTTAAGTCCTTGTAATAGTGGTCTCATGCAATATTTTTCCTTTTGCAACTAATTTCACATAACTTAATATCTGCCAGATGACTCCATGTTTTGTTTTCTAAGATCATCATTGTTCTTTATCACTGCATTTTATTTCATTCTGTAAATATACCATAGTTTGTTTATCCATTCATCTGTTGATGAGCACATAGATTGATTCCATCTTTTTACTATTGTGGACAGTGTTGTAATAAACATAGGTGCGCATGTATCTTTTCATGTGACGGCCATTATTTCTTTAGGATATACTCTAAGAAGCAGGATTGCTGGATCATAGAGTGTTTCTATTTCTAGCTTTATCAGAAAATGCCAAATTGATTTCCAAAGTGGTTGTACCATTTTACATTCCTACCAGCTGTGTAGAAGAGTTCCAGTCTATCATCAACCTCACCAACATTTATTATTTTGTATTTTGGATTAATGCTAGCCTTGCTGGGGAGAGGTATCTTGTAAATCTGATTTGGATTTCTGTAATGGCTAATGACTGTGAACATTTCCTCATTTATCTGTTGGCGTTTTGGATATCTTCTTGCCTTTTCATATCATTTGCCCATTTTTTAATTAGGTTATTTTTCTTTATTGTTGAGGTTTTGCAGTACCTTGTAGATTACAGAGATTAGACGCTAATCAGAATCATGTAGCCAAAATTTCTTTCCCAGTTTGTAGTTAGTCTTTTTGCTCTTTTGGTGAAAGCTTTGGATGACTATAAGTGTGTGATTTTGGGGAGTTCCCAGTCATCTACTTTCTCTTCTGGTGTTTGTGCATTAGTAATATTTTGCGGTCTCTTTATGCTGTGCATTAGGGCTCCCAATATTGTCCCTATTTTTTCTTCCATGATTTTTTTTATCATTTTATATTTAGGTCTTTGATCTATTTTGAGTTAGCTTTTGTGCTTGGTATGAGATATGAGCCTTATTTCATTTTTTTTTTGCAGATAGATATCCACTTATAAAACATCATTTATTAAAAAGACTGTTTCTTCCCAAGTTTAAGGATTTGGGACCTTTGTCAAATATCAGCTGCTGATAGATAGATAATGTTACATCTAGATTCTCAGTTCCGTTTCATTAGGCTGTATCTGTTTTTGTACCAGTACTAGGCTGTTTTTAGTACTGTGGCAGTGTAATAAGTTCTAAAGTCAGGTAGTATGAGGCTTCCTACTTGGTTCTCCTTTTTCAGTAATGCTTTACTTATCTGAGGCTTCTTCCTTTTCCATATGAACTTGATTATCTGTTTCTCTATCTCATTAAAATATGACATTGGAATTTGTATTGGGATTGCATTGAATCTATAGATCACTTTGAGTACAATAGACTTTTTTACAATGTTAAGTCTTCCTATCCATTAACAAGGTGGGTTTCTCAACTTAAGTAGGTCTCTTTTGGTTTCTTCCAATAGTGTCTTCTAATATTCTTTGTATAACTATTTTATGTCTGGTTACATTTATTCCTGCACATTTTATCTTCCCGGGGGCTATTTAAAATGTTATTGAGGGGGGTGGAGTCAAGATGGCAGACTAAGCACACATCTCCTTATATCCCTCTGGAAACCAAGACCTGAACTGATAATCAAACGCAGCCTTCTGATCACCTAATCAGCCTCAGGACACGGCACAGCTGTTAATTGGGACTTCATACCACTCAGCGAAAAACCTCCTCTTTTTCACTGACTCCAGCTCCTGGCTAGCCCTGGCTGTCATGGACGGAAGGTAAATGCACCATTTTGACTTTTTTTTTCTCTGTCTTGGCCGGGGGGCAGAGCTGGGTCTTGCCTAGCGGCTAGACTCAGATATGGTGCTGGGGGGATAGGCAGGCGAAATTCCCATATTTTGAGAGCCAGGCTTAGAACTCTGTTAATCTAGCCACTTTGAGCCTGTTGTTTTATATCTGCCTCAGCAGGGTTTGTATGGGATTCTGCAGTCAGTGTGTGGGATGCCATGTTGGTACCGAGATTTTAGCGGGACCTAATTCTTAGCCTGGGAGCCAGTGCCTGCGAACAGGACAGCGCTTCTCTGACAGAAAAGCAGTAATTTTCCCAGTGCCACCTACGTTGCAAGCCCTGCAACAGAAGCAGAGGAATCACTAGCTCTCGGCACCTTTAGCCCCTCTGCCTGCTGCCTGTGTGGAGGATGCCATCTTGGATGCGGTGGCTGCAGCTGGACCTAATTCGTAGCTTGGGAGCCAGAGTCTGCCCACAAGAGAGCGCTTTTCTATCACAAAAGCAGTACTCGACGCAGTGTCACCTAAGGCTAGGCGCTGTCAGCAGAAGCCAACAGGGCAGTAGCATTGCTGTATTCTGAACTAGTTTGTTATCATCTGGGGTTGGATATAGTGGTACTTACTTTGTCAGTTGAGAAGAGGGACCTCTACACCTGAAAACCTAACTGACCTGTGAAGTGCTCAGATACCTTTT
>KN676341.1:2018412-2041845 GCA_000152225.2 Procavia capensis | reverse complement strand
TGAAAATTAAAGGATGGAAGAATATATATCAAGCTAACAATGAACAAAGAAGAGCAGGGGTGGCAATTCTAATCTCAGACAAAATCAGTTTTAATGTCAAATCCACCATCATCGACAAAGATGGACACTATTGCTGAAAGGTTCAGTACAGAAGCAAGACTTAACTGTATTAAATATTTATGCACCTAATATCAGAGCACCTAAATATGTCGAAGAAACACTGACTACGCTCAAAAGAGAGTTAGATAACTCCACAATAATAGTGGGAGACTTTAAAATGTTATTGATTTGATGTTGATTTCCTCTTTGCTAGCCTCTTTGTTGGTGTAAAGGTATCTAACTTATTTATGTGTGTTTTTTATTTGCAGTAGTTTTTTGTGGATTCTTTAGAGTTGTCTGTGTATAAGATCATATCATTGCCAAACAGATATTTTGAACGATTCCTTGGGAATTTGGATGCCCTTTATTTCTTTATCTTGCCTGATTTCTCTGACTAGAACCTCCAGGACAATGTTGAATAAATGTGGTGGTAATGGATATCCTTGTCTGGTTCCTGTTCTTAAGGGAAATGCTTTGATACTCTCTCCATTCAGTATGATGTTGGCTGTTGGCTTTGCATAGATGTCCCGTATTATGTTGAGGAATTACATTTCTATTCCTATTTTACTGAAAACTTTTAACATGAACAGGTGTCAGACTTTGTCAAATGCCTTTTTTGTGTCAATTGATAAAGTCAAATGGCTTTTGTCTTTTGTTTTATTATGTAGTTGATTGTATTAATAGTTTTTCTGATGCTGAACCATCCCTGCATCCCTGGTATGAATCTCAGTTGGTCATGGTGAATAATTTTTTAATATGTTGTTGAATTCTATTGGCTAGTATTTTGTTGAGGATTTTTGTGTCTAAGGTTGTGAGAAATACTGGTCTATAATTTGCCTTTTTTGTGGTGTCTTTACCTGGCTTTGTATCAGAGTTATGCAACCTTCATAAATGAATTTGAGAATGAAATGAATTTGGGAATATTTCTATGTTCTGAAGTACCTTTAGTAATAGTGTTATTAACTCTTCTCTAAAAGTTTGGTAGAATTCTCCAGTGAAGACAGCTAGGATGAGGCTCTTCTTAGTTCAGAGTTTTCTAAATGAAAACTTTTAAATGTCTTATTTTGTGGTGGGCTTATTTAGTTATTCCACTTCTGTCTATGCTAGTTTTGGTAGGTGATGTGTTCTAGAAATTTGTCCATTTCCTCTACAATCTCAAATTTATCAAATGACAATTTTTCATAGCATTGTTATGTTTTTCTATTCTCTAGTCCATTTAGTTCTGTTCTAATTTTTTATCATTTGCTTTATCCTGGTGTGTGAAGGTTTCCTTTGGTGCTCTCTTTCCATTCGTTCAAGTTTTAAAGTTATTTCTTTGATTTGAGCCCTTTCTTCTTTTTGGGTGAGTGCCTATATTGAGGTAAATTGACCTCTGAGCACTATTTTTGCTGTGTTCCATAGATTCTGCTAGGGTGTGTTTTCATTCTCACTTGATTCTACAGATTTCTTTATTCTGTCCTCTATTTCTTCTTTCTTTTGACCAACGTGTAGTTCATTTTCCAAGTGTTTGATTTTTTTTTTCCTTCTTTTTTCCTGTTTTGATTTTTACTTTTATGGATGCTTTGTAATGTTTCAATATTTTGAATTTTATTTGTGACCTAATATGTGTTCTATTTTAAACAATGTTTCATGTGTATTGGAAATGAAAGTATTCTTGGCTGCTGTTGTATAGAGTGCTCTATACACGTCTGTGAGGTCAGGGTGGTTGATTGTGTCATTTAGATCTTCCATGTCTTTTTTTTAACTAAATTTTATTGTAGTTCAAGTACACAATCCATATTGATTTGCCATGTTACGTTCGGAACTCACACCACAATTCTACTCTAGTTGTTTTCCTTTATCTTCCCCACACTCCCATGATAGCATACTCCTCCTTATTATCCAGAAGTTCCCGTGCCCATTTGATCAAGACCTGTGGCCCCTCCGACTATCTTCTGGCCTCCAGTGAAGAGCTTTTTGGACAGCCCCCGTATATCTACTCAAGTCCGAAAGTTTGTTAGGGACCATGATCACTGCATGTGTTATATACTCCAGATCAGTCTTTGCCTGGAGAGCTGGCATCAGTGCTGGATGAAGTATGAAGTTAGAGAGCCTGGGGGCCATGCTCCTGGAAGGCCCTCCAGACTGAGGGACCACGAGCTGTGGCCATTTGGTGGAGTTTTAGTTTTGCATGCTTATGTTTCTGCTGCAACATCAGGGGTTCTATATCATGAAGCCCACCCTGGCAGTGTTGGTGGTGGCCAGGCACCATCTAATTCTTCTGGTCCCATGTTAAAAGTCTCTAGAATATACAGCATCTTCCATTAGCTGGGCTCATATTTTCCTCCTGTCATTGATGTTCTCCATCTAGCTCTGGTCCAGGTGGACTGGGACCACATGGTGCTACTTATGTGGCAGCTGGTTAGATTTTAAGACCACAGATGCCACTCATCCAAGTGGTATGCATGACAATTTCATGCTCCCCCTCCAGGTAGTCATTGTTGTTGGCTGGGCACCATTTAGTTCTTCAGGTCCAATGCTGAGGTGGACTCTGGCTCATATGGCTCCTTTCACCTGGTGGGTTAATATTTTTTTCCTGTCCTTGATGTCCATCATTTACCTCTGGTCCAGGTGTGTTGGGAGCAGACACCACTAACCCAAGTGGTATGAACAATATTTATTTTCGAGAAAAAGAGAAAAGAAACAAAAGAAGAACTTGAGTATGCCAATTAGTCAAGATGTTCCCTGAGAGCATGGTGCCCCAAGCCCAGACCCTGTCCTTTCAAGGAGGTAGACTGAATTTGGAGAACAGTTTGGTTTTGAGCAGTGCTGTTGTACCCTGTACCCCATCCTAGTCCTAAGCTCTATCTAACTTGTAGAAATCCCTCTCCCTCCCTCTCTCATCTCTTAACTGTCAATAATTGATTTCTTATGTGCTAAAATTCTTTGTTGCACCCTTATATTAATGGTCTCATACAATCTTTGTCCTTTTGCGGTTGGCTCATTTCCCCCAGCATAGTGTCCTCCAGATGGTCCCAAGTTGTCAGGTATTTCTCTAAGCCATCGTTGTTTCTTATCATTGTGTAATGGTCCACTGCATGCATATACCATAGTTTGTTTAACTATTCAGCTGTTAATGGGCATCTAGGTTCCTTCTATCTTTTTGCCATTGTGGAGAGAGTTGTAATAAACATCGGCATGCATGCATCTGTTTTAGTGGTGTCCCTTATTTCTCTTGGATATATTCCAAGGAGTGGAATTGCTAGATCATATGGTATTTCTATTTCTAGTTTTCTAAGAAAGCACCAAATTACTTTCCAAAGTGCTAGTACCATTTTTCACTCCCCCCAACAGTGTAGAAGTGTTCCAGTCTCTCCACATCCTCTCCAGCATTTATCATCTTGTGTTTTTTGTGTAACTGCCAGACTTGTTGGGGTGAGATGGTATCTTATTGTAATTTTGATTTTGATTTCTCTAATAGCCATGAGTCGGATCCGACTCGACGGCACTTGGCTACTGGCAATAGCTAGTAATCCTGAGCATTTCCTCATATATTTGTTGGTATCGTGTATGTCTTCTTTAGTGAAGTGCCTGTTTATGTACTTTGCCCATTTTTTAATTAGATTGTTTTTTTCTTGCTGAGGTTTTGCAGTATCTTGTAGATTAGAGAGATTAGACATCAGTTGGAGGTGTGATAGCTAAAAATTATTTTCCAATCTGTAGGTCATCTCTACTCATTTGATAGAGGCTTTGGATGAGCATAAGTGTTTGATTTTTAAGAGTTCTTATTTGTCTATTTTCATTTCTGGTGTTTGAGGGTTACTGGTGATTTTTTGTAGATTGTTAATGCCATGATTAGGGCTGACATTGTCTTCCCAATTTTTTCTTCCAATATTTTTATTGTTGTGAGTTTTGTATTTAGATCTTTAACCTATTTTGAATTAATTATTGTGCATGGAGTAAGATAAGTATTTTGTTTCAATTTTTTTTTTTTTTTTTTGGAGATGAATGTCCAATTATGCCAACACCATTTGCTGAAAAGACTATCTTTTCCCCAGTTCACACCCTTTGGTGTGAAATTTTTCAAATATTAGTTGCTCATCAGTGGATGATGTTGTATTGAATTCTCTGTTCTGTTCCATTGGTCTATGTGTCTGTATTTGTGCCAGTACCATGCTGTCTTGACTACTGTGGCACTATAATAGGTTTTAAAATCAGGTAGCGTGAGGCCTCCCACTTTGTTTTTCTTCTTTAGTAATGTTTTATTTATCCACAGCTTCCTCCATTTCTATATGAAATTGGTGATTTGTTGCTCCATCTCATTAAAGAATGGCACTAGAAGGGGGTGGATCATGATGGCAGACTAAACACATCTTCCTAAATCCCTCTGGAAATGAAGACCTGAATTGGTAATTAAATAGAGCCTTCTGGACACATAATGAGCCCTAGGACGTGGCATAAGGCTGTTAATTTGGACTTCACACCACTGTGCACAAAACCTCCTCTCTTTAGCTGATCCCACTCTCAGAGACACAGACAGAAGGAAACTCACCATTTTGTTTTTCTTTTTCTCTGTGTTGGCTGGCAGGCAGAGCAGGGACTTGACTAGTGGCTGGCCTCAGATGCACTACTGGTGGGATCAGCAAACACAATTGCCATGTTCTGAGAGCCCGGCTTTGTACTCTGTGCATCTCAGCTCCTTTGGCCTGTCTTTCTACCTCCACCATGTGGTAGCCAAACAGATGCAGTGACAAGTTTGTGCAGCATGCCATCTTGATCCATTGGGAGACGGAGATGCCCAGGCAGAGGCCCCAGCTGGATTTGGTTTCTAGGCCAGGAGGCAGTGCCTTTCGGGGGGAGAGTACATTTCCAGCAGAGAGGTGGTATTTTGCACAGTGTTGACTGAGGACGGGGCCCAGCAATGGAGGCTGTAGACTCTAGGCATCTTGGCACTTTTGGCCTCTCTTTCTTCCAGTAGCCTGGTCTCAGCAAGGTGGTGAGCTTGTGAATGACACCATCTTGTTCCCCTGGGAGGCTGGGATACCCATATGACAGCTTCAGCTGGACCTAATTCCTGGGCAGGGAGGCAGTGCCTGTCCAGAAGAGAACACTTTTCCAGCAGAAAAGCAGAATTATACACAGTATCACCTACACCTGCAGCCTGACAGCAGAGGCCAGCACGGCAATAGCCTTTCTGTATTTTGAGATAGTTTATAACATCTGGGGTTCTATATAGAGATGCTTACTTCGCCAGCTGGGAAGAGGGCCCTATACAACTGAAAACCTGACTGACTTTGGAAGTTGTCAGATACTTTTTACTTCTCATTTTAAGATGGCCTAGAGAAACAACTGTGGTTCAGCCTCACAGCGTCTCTCCCAGCCTCCATTGACCCAAATTAAGCCCCCAAAGCAACAAAATCTTGAGGAGACTGACCGAGAAATCATCCATGGCATCAGAAGGCCCTCAAAAGAAACCGCCTCAGAACTTCCCAGATGAAGAAGCTTTTCTGAAACTATCAGAAGGTCAGTATAAAAGGATTAGGTAGAGAGCCCTTCTACAACTACAAAATGCAGCAGAGCAAAATGAAAAATCAAACAATCTGTTCGATCTGATGGAACACCAGTACTCTGAAATCCAACAGATCAAGAACAAAATCCAAGACATAGAAACTTGAATTCAAAGCCAAGAAAATAAAATGGAACAAATGGAAAATAGACTTTCTGATTTGGAAGACAGAGCTACTGACTCCAGCATCTATGAGGAGAAATCAGAAAAAAGAAACAAGAAAAATAAAGAAGCACTGAGAAGCATGTGGGACTCTATTAAGAGGAACAATCTATCATTAATTGGAGTTCCTCAACAAGATGAGACACCTGAGAACACAGAGAGTATTGTTGCTGAGCTGCTGACAGAAAACTTCCCAGAAATTATGAAATAGGAGAACACAGATATCCAAGATATATATTGAACACCGCTCAATGTAGATCTCAAAAGAAAGACTCCAAGACATATTATAATCAAGCTTAACAAAATGAAACATAAGCAGAAACTCTTAAAGGGAGCAAGACTCAAACCAAAGCCAACATTCAGGGGGAAAATCTGAAGTTTTTCATGAGATTTCTCAGCAGAAATAATGCTGGCCTGGAGACAGTGGCATGACACATTCAAAGTCTTGAAGGAGAAGAAATTCCAACCAAGAATTATATATCCTGCAAAACTATCTTTCAAATATGAAAATGAAATTAAGGCTTTCACATAAACAGAAACTCAGGGACTTTGTAAAAACCAAACCAAATGTTGAAAGAATCTCTTAGCTTAGACCAACAAAACTGCTAACTTTACATTTTAGAAGGACACATCACCCAGAATCCTACTTAGTTAGGGAAGGCTCCAAACTCAATCAAAGCTATAATAGTGAAAGGAATGATCCAGTGATCATATCATGAAAACTATGATGTCATCATATTAAAAAGAGGGATGTATTACAGTTGTTACAGTCCTTCCAGAAGGAGAGGAAGTTGGCAAGAATGATAGTAATTAAAATTTGGTTTATAGATAGTTTATTAAGGGGGATCATATGGGCAGCTGTAAAGCACAATAAAGATGCAACATATCAAATCAAGAAATGTAATACAGGAGTCTCAGCAACCACAAAACCAACCTTGAAAAGGTAGAAAAATCAACTCACGAAGAACAGATTAATAAGAACAACAGAGAAAAAATCAACACAAAATAAAACATATCACAATGGCAGCACTGAACATATACCTATCAATAATTACATTGAATGTGAGTGGACTGAACACTCCGCTAAAGAGACATCAAGTGACATCTTGGATCAAAAGACACAACCCATCTATATGTTGCCTATAAGAAACTCACCTTACACTTAAAGATAGGAATGAACTGAAAATGAAAGGATGGAAGAATATATCTCAAACTAACAATGAACAAAGAAGAGCAGGTGTGGCAATTTTAATCTCAGATAAAATAGATTTCAATGTAAAATCCACCATCATGGACAAGGATGGACACTATTTATTGCTGAAAGGTTCAATACACAAACAGGACATAACAAAATTAAATATTTATGCACCTAATATTAGAGCACGTAAATACATCAAAAAAACACTGACTACACTAAAAAATGAGATAGATCACTCCACAATAATACTGGGAGACTTCAACACTCCACTCACAATGTTGGACAAATAGTCTAGGAAAAAGCTCAATAAAGACGCAGAACACCTTATTGCCACAATTACCCAACTAGACCTCATCAACATATACAGAACTTTCTGTCCATGAGTGGACAACTATACCTTCTTCTCCAGTGCATGTGGAACACTCTCCAGAACAGACCATGTGTCAGGACATAAAGCCAGTCTCAACAAAATCCATACCATTGAATTAATGCAAAGCATTTTCTGAGATCATAAAGCCGTAAAAGTTGAAATCAATAGCGGGAAAAACACAGATAGAAAGTGGAACTCATGGAAACTGAACAACATTTTGCTCAAAAAGCCATGGGTTATAGAAGAAATCAAGGATGAAATAAAGAAATTTATGGATTCCAATGAGAATGAAACACTTGCTACCAGAACCTTTGGGATACAGCCAAAGCAGTGCTCAGAGGTCAGTTTATCTCCATAAATGCACACATCTGGAAGGAAGAAAAAAACAAATTAAAGAACTAAACCTACAGCTTGAAGAAGTAGAAAGAGAACAACAGAGGCACCCCTCAGGCACCAGAAGAAAACAGATGATAAAGATTACAGCAGAATTAAATGACATAGAGAACAGAAGAACAATTGAAAACACTGAACAGACCAAAAGCTGGTTTTTTGAAAAGATCAAGAAAATTGACAAACCATTGGCTAAACTTACTAAAGAAAAACAGGAAGCATGGCCCCCGGCCCTGATGCTGCCCTTCCCGATAAATTATAACAAAGGTCCACTCTTTGGACAGGAATGGATTGGACTTGGCAATGCAGAGTGACCATATATTGGTTGCACTTTATGGTTCTATACATCTATAAGATATCATCTTGCTGACCTCTGGCTGGAGGAAGGAGAGTGGGTGGAGAGGAGTGGAAAGGAGGCTGTTGGGAGAATGAGACATGTATGGAGCAGAGAGGAATAGTGTGCTGTCACTGGACAGGGAGAGCAGTGGAAGCTGCATATAGGTGGGCATGTAAACTTATATGGGAATGTACATTTTCAGTCATGTTAAATAAAAAAAAAGGAAAAAAAAAACAGGAAACAACCCAAATAAGAAATGAGAAGAGTTGTCATAACAGATCCAAAAGAAATAAAAAATATCATAACAAAACACTATGAAAGACTGTACTCAAACAAATTTGAAAACCTAGAGGAAATGGACAAATTCCTTGATTCATATTACCTACCCAAATTATCACAAGGTGAAGCAGAACAACTTAATAAACCCATCACAAAGGAAGAGATTGAAAAAGTCATCCAAAAACTGCCAACCAAAAAAATCCCAGGCCCAGATGGCTTCTCTGCAGAATTCTACCCAGCTTTTAGAGAAGAGTTATCTCCAATACTACTGAGACTATTTCACACTATAGAAAGGGATGGAGTACTCCCAAACTGACTGTATCAAGCCAGCATAACCCTGGTACCAAAGCCAGGGAAAGACCCAACAAAAAAGGAGAACTACAGACCAATATCACTCATGAATCTAGATGCAAAAATCTTCAACAAATTCCTGCCAATAGAATACAACAACATATCAAAAAAATAATTCATCATGACCACGTTGGATTCATACCACGGATTTAAGGCTGGTTCAACATCAGAAAAACAATTAATGTGATCAATCACATAAATAACACAAAAAACAAGAATCATCTGATTTTGTCTATTGATGCAGAAAAGGCATTTGATAAAGTCCAACACCTGTTAATGCTAAAAACTCTCAGGAAAATCAGAATACAAAGCAAATTCCTCAATGCAATAAGGTCCATTTATACAGAGCTAACTCCTACATAACCCTGAATGGAGACAGACTGAAACATTTTCCCTTGAGAACAGGAACTAGACAAGGATGCCCACTCTCACCTCTCCTATTCAACATTGTGCTAGAAGTTCTAGCCACAGCAATTAGACAAGACGGAGGAATAAAGGGCATTTGCATCAGCAAAGAAGAACTAAAAATCTCCCTATTTGCAGTTGAGATGATTCTATATACAGAGAATCCCAAAGAATCCGTAAGGAAACTACTCAAACTGATAGAAGAGTTTGGCAAAGTCTCAGGACACAAGATAAACATAAGTAAATCAGTAGGATTCCTTTATACCAACAATGAGATTATTAATGGAGAAATCACCAAATCAATACTATTTACTACAGTCCCTAAGAAGATAAAGTACCTAGGAATAAGTCTAAACAGAGGAATAACAGACATTTATAAAGAGAATTATAAGTCCTTACTAGAAGAAACTAAGAGAAACTTACATAAATGGAGAAACCTACCCTGCTCAGATAGGAAGACTCAAAATAGTGAAAATGTCTATTTTGCCTAGAGTAATCTACTTATATAATGCAATTGCAATACAAATTATGGTGACATTTTTTAATGAGATGGAGAAACAAATTGCCAACTTTGTTTGGAAAGGGAAGAAGCCCCGGATAAGTAAAGCACTACTGAAGAGGAAGAACACCCTTGGAGGCCTCTCACTATCCATCTTTAGAACCTATTACATTGCCACAGTAGTCCAAACAGACTGGTACTGGTACAAAATGAGACAGATAGATCAATGCAACAGAATTGAGACCCCAGAGATGACACCATCTTCCTAGAGCAGCTGATATTCGACAAAGGCCCTAAGACATTAAACTGGGGAAAAAACAATCTGTTCAACAAATGGTGCTGGAAAATTGGATATCCATGTGCAAAAAACTGAAACAAGACCTATATCTTATACCTGGTACAAAACCGAGCTGAAACTGGATAAAAGACCTAAATATCAAATCTAAAATGATAAAGCTCATCCAAGAAAAAGTAGAAACAGCAATGTAAGTTTTAATACACAAAGTAGACAGACTTAATAATCTGTCAAACAAACCACAAACCACAGAAGAGAAAATAGATAAATGTGAACTATTAAGAATCAAACATTTTTGGTCATCCAAAGACTTTATTGATAGAATTAAAAGGCCACCTACAGAATGAGAAAAAATATTTGGCAACTATATGTCAGACTGACACTTGATCTCCATAATCTATAAGGTATTACAAAATATCAATAAGAAAAAGATAAATCATTCAATTAAGTGATGGGCAAAGGAGGTGGACAGACACTTCACTAAAGAGGAGAGCCAGGCAGCCAAAAAACACATGTGGATGTGCTCATGATCATTAGCTATTAAAAAAATTCATATCAAAATGACAATAAGATACCATCTCACCCCAACATGGTTGGCCATGATCCAAAAAAATGCAAAACAAGTGCTGGAGAGGCTTTGGTGAAATAGGAACTCTCCTACACTGTTGGTGGGAATGCAAAATGGTGCAGCCTCTGTGGAAAGCAATCTGGTGCTTCTTAAAAAGCTGGATCTAGACATACCGTTTGACCCAGTCATTCCACTGCTTGGAATATATATATACTACAGACTCAAGGCCATTCACACCAACTGATAAATGCACACATATATTTATCGCAGCACAGTCCACAATAGCAAGAAGATGGAATCAACCCAGTTGCCCAACAACAGAGGAATCGATAGGTAAACTATGGTATATATACTCAATGGAACACTACACAATGATAAACAACAACGATGATTTTAGGAAACATCTCATAACCCGGTTTCAACTGGAGGACATTATGCTGAGTGAAAGTAGTCAGTGAGAAAAGGACAAATATCATATGAGACCCCTACGATAAGAACTTAAAAAGAGACTCATGCATAGAAGAAAAGTCTCTTTGATTTCTGCAAGGGTGGGACGGGAGGGAGGTCAATCGGGGGGAGGGTTTAGATTAGATAGTTGATAGAAACTTGGTTGGGTGAAATATGGGACAGCACACATTAGAAAGAAGATCAACATTAACTGGACTTCAACATAACATGGTTACTCTTCTCATCTTAATTCAGTATTACAAGGACAGAGTAGCTCGGGTGGGGGGCCAGGGGCTATACTCCCAGGGGAAACTGAGGCCAATTGGCAACTAGCATTTTGCTAAGAGAGCCCTCTGCTTCCCACATTGGTGAGTGGTGTCTGGGGTCTTAAAAGCTGCCAAGCTGCCATCTAAGGGTACAGCAAATGGTCCCAACTCAGCAGGAAAGGATGATCACCAAGGACCAAAATGATGTGCGGAAAGAAAACCCAGAAGACAGAGAGACTCAAGCGAGTGGGTGACTACATTAGCTTGTGACCGGAAGAACCGGATGGTGCCCAGCCACCACCAGTGACAGCTGTGATGGAGCTCACAAAGTTGAGTCTCACTGGCAACACAAGAATAAAAAGTGGTGCACTCTGAAAGCTCCATTAAAAGACTGCAATTGATGGTCCACGGGCCTCGGGGTTCCCTGGGAACGTGGTCCATGGCCTTGATGCTTCCCCTGTCCATAAATCATAATGGAGGTCAACTCTCAGACAGGAATGAACTGGATTTGGTGATGCAGAGTGACCATATCTTGCGGGCACTTTATGGTTCTATACATCTATAGGATGTCATCCTGCTGACCTCTTACTGGGGGAAGGGGAGTGGGTGGAGAGGAGAGGATAGGAGATTGTTGGGAGGATAAGACATGTGCGGAGTAGAGAGGAAGTTGTGCTCTCACCATGCAGGGAGAGCAGTGGGAACTGCATATAGTTGGGCATGCAATTTATATGGGAATGTACATTTTCATTCAATCATAATAATAAAAAAAGTCACTGGAATTTGTATTGGGATTGCATTGTGTATATAGATCACTTTGGGTAGAGTAGTCATTTTCATTATGTTAAATCTTGCTATTCAAGAGCAAGGCATGTTTCTGCACTTATGTAGGCCTTTAAGTCTCTTGCACTGGGTTCTTGTAATTTCACCTGCATAGGTATTTTATAGCTCTGGTTATATTTATTCCTTGGTATTTTATCATCTTTGGGGGCTATACTAAATAGTAATACTTTGGAGATTTCCTCTTTGATTGTCTCTTTGTTGGTATAAAGGAATCCAACTGATTTATGAATGTTTATCTTATATCTCTTGATACTTTGCCAAAGTCTTCTATTAGCTCTAGAAATTTTTTTTGTGGATTCTTTAGGATCATGACATCTGCAAATAGGGATATTTTAACTTACTCCTTACCAATCTGGATGCCCCTTACTTCTTTATCATACCTGATTCCTCTGGCTAGGACATACAGAACAATGTTGAATATAAGGGGTGACAATGAACATCCTTGTCCAGTACCTGTTCTTAAGGAGAATGTTTTCAACTTCTCTCCATTTAGCATGATATTTGCTGTTGGTTTTGTGTAGATGCCCCTTATTATGTTGAGTAATTTCCCTTTTGTTCCTATGCTGCTGAGATTTTTTTAACATGAATAGGTGTTGGACCTTATCAGATGCCTTTTCTGCATCAATTGATAGAATCAACTGGTTCTTGTTTTTGTTTATCTGGTTGACCACATTGTTTTTCTGATGTTGAACCATCCCTGCGTCCCTGGTGTGAATGCTACTTGGTCATGGTGAACTATGTTTTTGATATGTTGTTGAATTTGTTTGCTAGGATTTTGCTGAGGATTTTTACATCTATATTCATGAGAGATATTGGTCTGTAGTTTTCCTTTTTAGTGCTGTCTTTACCTAGTTTTGGTATCAAGGTTATACTAGCTTCATGGACTAAGTTTGGGAGTATTCCATCCTTTTCTGGAATACCTTTAGTAAAAGTGGTGTCAACTTTTCTGCAAACACTTGGTGGAATGCTCAGTGAAACCATCTGGGACAGGACTTTTTCAGTTGGGAGCTTTTAAATTACCTTTTCAATCTCTTCTCTTGTGTCACATTTATTTAGTTGTTCAATGTCTGATTTTCTACTTTGGGAGGTGGTGTTTATCTAGAAAACTGTCCATTTCTTCTAGGTTTTCAAATTTATTAGAGTACAGTTTTTCATAGTAATCTATTATGATTCTTTTAATTTCAGTTGGTTCTGTTGTGATATTGCCTATCTCATTTCTTATTTGGGTTGTTTTTTGCCTCTCCTGCTTTTCTTTAGTCAGTTTGACTAATGGCTTGTCAATTTTGTTGATCTTTTCAAAAAAACAGCTTTTGGTCTTGTTTACTCTTTCAGTCATTTTTCTATTTTTACTTCATTTATTTCTGCACTAATTTTTATTATTTCCTTTCTTCTGAAGCCTGACAAGTTCTTTTGTTAGGTTCTTTCTAGTTGTTCAAGCTGAAAAGTTAGTTCTTTGATTTGTGCCTAGTCTTCTGTTTATATGTGCACATTTACTGAGATGAATTGAGCTCTGAGCACTGCTTTTGCTGTGTCCCATAGATTTTGATAAGATATGTTTTCATTCTCATTTGATTCTATGTATTTCTTTATTTAAACTTTGATTTCTATTTCCCAGTAGTTCTTGAGTAAAATGTTGTTCAGCTTCCACATTTTTTTTTGTTTTATTTCCATCTTTTTGTTGTTGATTTCTAGTTTTATGGCTTTATGGTCTGAAAAGAAGCTTTGTATTATTTAAATATTTTGTATTTTGTTTAGGATTGTTCTGTGGCCTAATGTGTGGTCAGTTCAGGGAATATTCTATGTGTATTAGAAAAGAAAGAATACTTGGCTGTTGTTGGGTGGAGTGTTCTGGATATTGTCTGTGAGGTCAAGTTGATTGATTGTGTCATTTAGATCTTTTGTGTCTTTACTGAGCTTTTTTCAGGATGTTCTATCCTTTACTCAGAGTGGTGTGTTGAAATACCCTGCTATCACTGTGGAGCTATCTATTTATGTTTTTGGTGCAAATAGTGTTCATTTTATGTATTTTGGAGTCTTGTCATTGAGTGCATAGATATTTAATATGGTTATGTCCTCTTGTTGTATTGAGCCCTTAATCAAGATAGTGAATTTATTTTTGAGGTCTATTTTGTCAGAGATTAGTATTGCTACTCCTGCTCTTTTTTGGATGTTATTAGCTTAATATATTTGTTTCCACCCTTTGAGTTGTAGTTTGTGTCTTTGAGTCTAAGGGGTGAGCAACATATAGATGGATCCTGTTTTTGAATCCAATCTGCTACCCTCCGTCTGTTTATTGGTGCATTTATCCCATTTACATTCATCATGATTATTGATATACATGAGTTTAGTGCTGTCATTTTGGTATTCTTTTTGTGTGTTGTGGGCAAGTCCTCTATTCCATTTAATTTTCTGTGCAGTCTTTTTTCTTTATGTGTTTTCTTCGGCTGTCTTTCGTGTTTGTTTTTTTTGTAATTGCTGAGACTTTGTGTTTTGCTTGTTTTTTATTTTGTGTGATGTTTTGATGTGTGGAATTGTAAGTTTCTGTTGCAGTCATTTCCTTAAACTCCTTTATTAACCTAAAAGAAATGCTGTGTATGATATCTTCGTATTTCTTAGGCTTCTTCCGCATCTGGAAGATCTGTGGTTACATTAGTTTGACCCTCCTTTTCACACACTATTTTTTGTTGATTAGGTCCTGAGATCTCTAACTTTCTTTTCTTTTTTGTGATTTAGATTTGGATACTTGTGTGGATTCCTGTCTCGAAGATATCTGGTTGGTCTGTTGAGTGTTGAATGTTTCAGTGTATGTCTAACATTTTTGATTTTCCAATCAAAGAACTTCCTTCAATGCTTCTTGCAATTTTGCTTTGTTTTTTACATATTCTCTAATTGCTGTTCATCTGTGAAGGTCCTAATTTCACTTTCATATTTGATAGACACTTTTGCAGTGTATATAGTTCTCAGTTGGCAGTTTCTTTCCTTTAGGGCTTTGTATATTTTGTAGCATTAGCTTCTTACCAACATGGTTTCAGCTGAGTAGTCTGAACTTAATCTTAATGATTTTCATTACTTTTGAGCTGGTTTTATTTTGGAGGCTTGATAATTCAGCTGGCCAGTCCAGCAACTCCTATGGGCCTGGAGCTTGTCTGTGCTGTCTGGTGACCTTCTGCTCCATGAAGCTGCTGTCCTGTGCTGTGGTCAACCAACTGTCTAGACTCTTAGTTTACCCTGATGAGTGGTCATTCAGCTAATCCTGCCCTACTCTGACCTGTGTTCCCTTGCACTGCTGTCTAGGGTTGTGCATGCACATGTGCCACCTTCTCTGACCACCTACCATAAGTGCCACCTTCTCTGACCACCCACCAGAAGTGCCATCTTCTCTTGTCCCCTGTTCACCTGTGCTGCTGCCTCAGGTCCCTGGATCCCATGCTTCTTGGCCTCAATCATTTCTCAGCCTTGCCAGCCTTCACGAACATTTACGTCTCTTTCAAGCTGCCTTCTAAGGCCTGGCACTCTCCCATCTTATTGCCCTGAGCTGGTGGAGGCCAGTGCTCTTTATTCCTCCCAGCCCTAAGGCCTGCCAGTGGTGCAGACCTTCGCGGTGCCTGCCTAGGGCTGATGCTGTCCCATCCTCATTGCCTCAAGCTGGCAGAGCCCAGTGCACTTAGCCCCTCCCAGCTCTATGGTCTGTAAGAGGTACATACCTTCATGGTGACTGCCTAGCCCTTGCACTGTGCCACTATCTTTTCTCCAAGCTGGTGGAGCTCAGTGCTCTTAGCCCTTCCCAACCCTAAGTCCTACCTGGAGTGCACACCTTCACAGTGCCTTCCTAGTCCCTGCACTGTCCTACCTCCTTTGACCCAAGTGGTGGAGCCCACTTAGCCCCTCCCAACTCTAAGGCCTGTTGGAAGTGTGTGCCTTCATGGTGACTTCCTAGGCCCACTCTCTCCCACCCTGTCATTCCCAGCCTGTAGAGACCAGTGCACTTGGCTTGAAGCTCTGTGTGCACTTTCATATCAGTTTCCCAGCTCTGTGCTCTCCTTGCCTGTTGCCTGTCAGAACCTAGTTCCCTTGGTCCCATCCCTCTCTGAGTCCTACTGGGTGCTGGGTCCTAATGTCTACTCATCACCAGCTGGCCTAGTCCCAGGGACTTCTAACCTGTGTGGAGGTCTTTAATGTCAGGCTTTGTAACTTCATCTGGGGCTGGTCTTCTTATTCAGTTTAGTTGGGTCCAACATTGCTGCAACCCTTGTGTTGCTTCTTGGCTCCATGCTGTGGCTTTGATTTGCTCAAGGTACTTCTTGCCTGGCTCATCTTCAACTGCAGAGATTTTCAGCCCTGGGTGGTGCTGTTTTTTCTGTGGTGGCTCAGGGCTCCTGTTGATCTTCCTTTCACCCAGGCCATTGTTAAAATTTTCTACCTGATGTTCAGGCCTCCTGTAATGCTAAATCTATTCAGTGAATTTTGTTAATTTTTAGGATCTTTGTTCTTGAAGGGTTCAGCAGGGACATGTGGTTGCAACACCCTTTGGGCTCCACCCCTTGATCTTCTGAGTCTTTATTGAGCTTTTTCCTAGATGTTCTGTCCTTCACTAAGTTATGTTGAAGTTTCCTACTATTATTGCTGAGCTCCCTGTTTCTCTTTTCAATGCAGTTAGTGTTTGTTTTATGTGCTTTGGAGCCCTGTTTTGGGTGTGTAGATTCTTAATATGGTTATATTGTCCTTGAATATGGATCCTGTAATTATTATATAGTGTCCTTCTCCATTGTGGTGTACTTTATTTTAAAGTCTATTTAATCAGAGATTGATATTGCCACTCCTACTCTTTTTTGATTGTTAGCTTGATATATTTTTTCCATTCTTTCAGTTTCAGTTTGTGTGTCTTTAAGTCCAAGGTGTGTCTCCTGTAGACAGCATATAGATAGGCTTTTTTTTTTAATCCAATCTTCCACTCAGCATCTCTTTATTGGTACATTAAGTCCATTCACCTTCAGCATGATTATCGATAGGTATGAGATTAGTGCTATTATTTTGATGTCTATTTTGGTGTGTTGTAGACAATTCCTTTGCTCCATTTAATTTTCTCTGTTGAGTCTGTTTATGTGTTTTCTTCTCATCTTTCTCAGTGTTGATGATTTTATATTTCCTGAGAATTCATGCTTATCTTATTTTTTAGTTTGATGCAGTGATTACCTTAGTATTTACCCTTGTTTTTCTATATGCAAATCAGTCTTTATTTAGACTGCCTTGACTTCCTCTCTATATGAAAGATCTATGACTACATTTTCTTTTGGGTTTCTCTTTATTATAATGTTTACATAACAACATCTCTGTTATGTAGTGTTTATATAACAAAATCAGTGTTTTACATATGGTTTATTTTTGTGATTCCCCTATTTAGGTGGATATCCAGTTGCTCTGTCCTATGTGTTGGTCTTGGGGTGTTACCTGATCTTATTGATTTTCTAACCAAAGGACTCCCTTTAGTATTTCTTGTAATTTTGGTTTGGTTTTTGCAAATTTCCTACATTATGTTTATCTGGAAATGTCCTAATTTTGCCATCATATTTAAGAGACAGTTGTGTTGGATATATAACTCTTGACTGGCAAATATTTTCCTTCAAGTGTTTGTATATGTCATCCCATTGCCTTGTTGACTGCATGGCTTTTAGTGAGTAGTCTGAGCTTAGCTGTATTGTTTCTCCTATTACGTTATTTTTCATTTATCCCTAGCCATGTTTAAAAGTATCTCCTTATTTTTTGTTTTGGCAAGTTTGATAATAATACACCTTGGTGTCTTTCTTTTGGGATTTATATTGTATGTAGTTTGATGAGTTTCTTGAATAGGCATTTTTTCATCTTTTGTAATGTCAAGGATGTTTCTGTCAGCAAATCTTCTACAATGCCCTCTGTATTTTCTATTATTCCCCTTCCTCACTGTGGTACTCCTGTCAGTCATACAGTTTTCTCTTCATAGAGTCCCACAAAATGTTTAGTGTTTCTTGATTTTTAAAAATTATTTTATCTGTTTTTCCTTCAAATATGTTGATGTCACATGCTTTATTTTAAATCTCACTAATTTCATCTTCCATTATGTCAGTTCTGCTCCTTGACTTTGTATTGAGCTAATTCTGTAATTGTATTATTAATTTTATGAATTTCTAATTCTTGTTGCTCTATGCTTTCTTGCACCTTGTTCAATTTGTCGTTACGCTCTACTGCATTTCACCTTATTTCCTTCATCATTGCTTGAAGAGTTCTAAATATTAATCTTTTATATTCTACCTCTCATAATTTTTATTCCTCTGGAAAATTTGATTCTTTGTTTTGGCAGCTTCTCTGAAGAGATAATGGTATGCCTCTTTAAGTTCTTTGATATGGACTACTATTTCCAAGCCATCAGTAAATTGTATTTATTTGTGTTTTCCTACTGTGCTCTAGCTTCTTACTTTGAAATGTATAGTTTGCCTTTCTTATATGATTCATCTCAAGTGTCTGGGTATTCAGTCATCAAATGTGTGGTATCTGATCTCTCCTACTGTCCACGATAAGCAGGGGTGATTGGCATAGGAACAGGTGTCTTGCTGCAGCTGTTGAGAAAGACAGCGGTAACAGCCATTCCTGAGTGTCTGTGAGGATGGTGTATCTCCTTTACCTGAATACTTGTGAAGAAACAATTTTGGCCCTGATTCTCTATCTTAGGGTCATTATTAGATTTTTTTGTTCCCCTCCTTCCTCAAATTTATTAAATTATCCCCCCTCTGAATCTTGGAGGATGGTTCAGGGTGGGCTTCTGGAGTCCTACTTCCAGCTCAGTCTATGGTGTCAGACTCTAACACCAGGTGCAGTTCAGAAAAGGGAGCGGGGAGTATCAGGAGAAGGGGAACAGGCCCATGTCTTAGAAAATATACAGATCCATGTACAGCATTTTCATGCAAAGACTTAGCTTTCAATGATTTGGTGGTGTCTCTCACTGGTTCTGGAGGTGCTAGTAGATTCTCAGACAATTACTCCTGCTGAGAAAGGTGCTTCCAACTTCCATGCTCAGCCCACTACACAGTGGCTGCAGCCATTTTCCAGCAGGTCAGGTCTGTTGAATCCCATTTACTTCTGGTGCAACTCTTCCTTCCCTGTTGCTCAGTCCAATTTATCAACTTTCCCTTTGATGTTCAGGGGTCCTAGGATGTGATATGTAGTGGATTCATTTGTTCTTTGAGGTCTTTGTTGTTAAAGAGGTCACAAGAAGCATTCATCTACTCCTCCATCTGGACCTACCTCCTGCCAGCTATTTTTGAAAGCATACGTATACGTGTAGATATAACAAAAACCCAAACCAAACCCTTTGACATTGGGCCAATTGTGACTCATAGCAACCCTATAGAACAAGCTAGAACTGTTCCATAGGGTTTCTAAAGAGTGCCTGGTAGATGTGAACTGCCAGCCTTTTGGTAAGGAGTCATAGCTTTTAACCACTACACCACCAGGGTTTTCATACAAAGATATAGATACATACATATACATTATATAAATCATATGTTATATATATTTGTGCATGTGTACATACATATACACATGTGTATACATACATACACATGTTTGTGTATGTGTATATGTATTTGTGTGTGTATATGTGTATATATATACAGACATATATATGGAAACATTGCTGACATAGTGGTATGGCTGCTAATCAAAAGGTCAGCAGTTCAAATCCACCAGGCAGTCCTTGGAAACTCTATGGGAAAGTTCTACCCTGTTCTATAGGGTTGCTATGAGTCAGAATCAACTCAATGGCAGTGGGTTTGGTTTATGTGTATACACACACACACACACACACACACACACACACACACGGGACCCTGGTGTTGCAGTGGTTAGTTCAAGATCCTTACCAAAATGTTGGTAGTTAAAATCCACAAGTCACTCCTTTGAAACACTGTGGGTTAATTCCACTTTGTCATTTAGGCTGCTATGAGTCAGAATCAACTATAGGGCAAAGTTTTTTTTAGTAAGTGTGCTCATATATATATGTATACGTGCTCATATATATGTATATATATATATTCAGTTATCTAGAAGAGGCAAGAGGAGAGGAGAAAGAAGCTTGGCATTTTCCTGGGCTATGTGCATTATATGAAACTATGCCTCCCTGTTTTCCAGTTTCCCCTATTTATTACTACAGAAGAAAAATGATCACAATAGACATGAGACAGGTGAGTTATGAATGAGATAACACAAAATTGAGCTGGTTATACAAGAACAAATGATTAGAAACCTTTTATTCTAGATCCTAGAACCTGTGAGAATAGGAGAAAATAATTATTTAAACCCAACATTATCTTGCATCTCACTATAATAGGAAATACTACAAGTTAAAGAGAGGAAGTGGATCTAAGGGAATATTACGTGCTACTGACATAAATAAATATACGTTGATACATCTTCTCTGGAAAAAAAATTGGGCATAATCTCACAAAGTTGAACATCTACATATTTTACATTTAACATTCCCTCTCCTGAGTACAAAGAACAAGGGAAACTCTCACACATGTGATCCTGAATCCATAGATTATTCTTCGTAGTAACAATATTTGTAATAGCAAGAAATAAATAAAAACTCAAAACAACCCAAATGGCTATCGACAGGAAAATAAATAAATAGATTGTGGCATATTCACAAGCAGTAATGTAATAAATGAAGTAAATTGTGGCAGATACTGATTAGTGGTCTACTGAACCTTTTCCTTCTTCTTCCTAGGAATACAGCTAGACTACATTCCTTGGTTTCCCTTGTAGTTATGTCTGCTCATGTATATTAGTTTTGATTTCTAGGAAACCCGTACAAAGAATTGAAATATTTTACTGAGAGTAATCACTGTGAAAAACAAAAGGCAAAGGGAACAGGAGTAGATAGGGAAAGCTTTTAATTCTTGATGCAGGTATGACACCTGCCAAAGAAGAAAGGCAGGAAAGAGGATTGGTGTCATGGATTGAACTGTGTATCCCCCAAAATGTATGTAGTCATTTTTCTGGGCCATCATTCCCAATATTTTGTGACTTCCTTATGCTATACATCCTAATCTCTGCCTGTGGCTAATAGATAGGATGATTATGTTAAAAGGGGATTAGGGTGGGAGCACAACACCCTTCCTAAGGGAATTTCCCTGAAGTGTGGCTTACACCACCTTTTATCCTATGGGAAATAAAAAGAGAGGGAAGCAAGCAGAGAATTGGTAACTTTGTACCATCAAGAAAGCAGCACCTGGAGCAGAGCATGTCCTTCAGACCTGAGGTTCCTGCACCAAAATTCTCCCTGAGCAAAGGCTGATGCAGCACAGGGACTTTCCTCCATAGCCAACATAGAGGGAAAACCTTTTCTTGGAGCAGACGTCCTGAATTCAGACTTGTAGCCTACTGGACTGTGGAAGAATAAACTTTCTTTCTTAAAACCACTCACTTTGTGATATTTCTGTTAGAGCAGGACTAGATGACTAAAAGAGAATTTGGTACCAGGAGTATGGTGTAGGTCTAACAAATACCTAAAATGTGGAAGTGGTTTTGAAACTAAATGAATAGAAGACTCAGAAGTAACCTAGGAGAACTGTTAACACCAGTGAAGGTGCAGATGGTGAGAAATGGGTAGCAGAGCATCGGAGGCATGAACAAAGGACCAATGGCAGCAGTAGAACCAGACGAGCATGAGACAGTGCTGGTGCAGAGAGCTGAGTGCCTGTACACAGAGGTTTTCTGGTGGAGTGGGGTGGCCCTGGGCACTTAAATCAGCAGAGCTAGGTTTGCTGACCTGTGGAGCAAGAGAGCTGAGTGCCTGAGTGCAGGAGACTTCCTAGAAAAGTAGGGTGCCTCTGGGCACTTGAATCAGTGGAGCTACAGAGCTTTAGAACACTTGGCTGACTCTCTGCACCCCACATTGGTGAGTGGCATCTGGGGTCATAAAAGCTGCTAGCTGCCACCTGAGGGTACAGTAAACAGTCCCAACTCAGCAGGAACAGATGAACACCAAGGACTAAAATAACATGGGGGATAGAGAACCCAGAGGACATAGAGACACACGATTGGGTATCTACATAGATTCGTGACTGGAAGAACTGGATGGTATCTGGCCACCACCAGTGATAGCTGCAATGGAACTCACCAAGTTGAGTCTCACTGGCAACATAAGAATAAAGAGGGGTGCACCCTGAGATCTCTACTAAAAGACTGCAGTTGATGGTCCAGGGGTTTTGGGGTTCCCCTGGGAGCATGGCCCCTGGCCCTGATGCTGCCCTGCCCATACATCATTATGAAGGTCCACTCTTTGGACAGGAATGGATTGGGCTTGGTGACAGAGTGACCATATCTTGGGTGCACTTTATGGTTCTATGCATCTATAGGATATCATCCTGCTGACCTCTTACTGGAGGAAGGGGAGTGAGTGGAGACGAGGGGAAAGGAGACTGTTAGGAGGATGGGACATGTATGGAGCAGAGAGGAAGAGTGTTGTCACCGTACAGGGAGAACAGTGGAAGCTGCATATAGATGGGCATGAAAATTTATATGGGAATGTTCATTTTCATTCAATCATAAGAAAAAGAACACTTGTCCGAGCTGTGCAGATGCGGGCCAGAGTACCAGGCCATGAGGCCATGAAAAACAGAATCGGAGCATGATAAACTGTGCTGCCTCAGTCTCAAGGGTATGTCCATGACCTCAGGGGTTTGAAAAGGTGGAACCACAGTCCCTGATGTTTCTAATTGTGGAGTTGCCACTCAAGTTCACATGGAAAATTATGTACCTGAAGCTGAGGGAGCAAGAGATGCTATCCCAGTGGGCCTGGAAGGCAAGTAGTAGCAGAGGTCCAGGGATTTCCACTCAGAATCTGGAAAATGTGGCCAAAATCCAGAGTCAGAAGGGCAAGGCTAATGTGTAAATTGTCTCAGAGAACTGAGGATTGTTTTCAAAGTTTGAGGGCTAATGTAATATGTTTTGCCGACTTGTTTGTTGCCTGTTTTGTCTTCCTTCTCCATTTGTAATGGAAATGCCTGCGCATTCTGCTACTGTACTTTCAAGTTGGATATCTTGTATTCTTTTTTAAAAAAAAAATTTATTTAATATAACTGAGTGAAAATGTACATTCCCGTGTAAATTTACATACCCACATATATGCAGCTTCCACTGCTCTCCCTGCCCGGTGACAACACACTATTCCTCTCTGCTCCATACATGTCTCATTCTCCCAACAGTCTCTTTTTCCTCTCCTCTCCACCGACTCTCCTTCCTCCAGCTAGAGGTCAGCAGGATGACATCCTATAGATGTACAGAACCATAAAGTGCATCCAATATATGGTCACTGCATTGCCAAGTCCAATCCATTCCTGTCCAAAG
>KN676341.1:1996013-2014573 GCA_000152225.2 Procavia capensis | reverse complement strand
AGTTTTTTTCTAGATGATCTGTCTAGTACTGAAAGTGGAGTGTTGAAGTCTCCCACTATTATGGTGGAGTCATCTTACTCTCCTTTGAGTGTAGTAAGTGTTTCTTCGACGTATTTAGGTCCTCTGATATTAGGTGCATAAATATTTAATATAGTTAAGTCTTGCTTGTGTCCTGAACCTTTCAGCAATATATAGTGTCCATCTTTATCCACGATGGTGCATTTGACATTAAAATTGATTTTGTCTGAGATTAGAATGGCCACCCCAGCTCTTCTTTGTTCATTGTTAGCTTGATATATATTCTTCCAACCTTTAATTTTCAATTTGTTCCTATCTTTAGGTCTCAAGTGAGTTTCTTGTAGACAACATATGGATGGGTCGTGTCTTTTGTTCCAAGATGTCACTCGATGTCTCTTTACTGGAGCATTTAGTCCATTCACATTCAATGTAATTATTGATAGGTATGTGTTCAGTGCTGCCATTGTGATGTGTTTATTTTTATGTTGATGTTTTCTCTGTTGTTCTTATTAGTCTGTTCTGGGACATTCTTTTTTGTGAGTTGATTTTTGACCTTTTTCATAGTTGGTTTTGTGGTTATTGAGACTCCTGTGTTACATTTCTTGAAAAGGTATGATACATCTTTGTTGTGCTGTACAGCTGCCCCTGTGATCCCCCTTAATAAACTATATATAAACCCAATTTTAATTACTACCAGTCTTGTCATCTTCCTCTCCATCTGGAAGGACTGTAACAACTGTAGTACATCCCTCTTTTTAATATGGTGACACCATAGTTTTCATGATGATCACTGGATTGCTTCTTTCCTTATCAAAGCTGTGATTGGCTTTGGAGCCTTCCCTAAATGAGTAGAGTTTTGAGTAGTAAAGTCATTCTAAAATATAAAGTTAGTGGTTTCGTTCTTCTAAGCCAGAGCCAAGAACTTCTTTCAATATTTCTTGTAGTTTTCGTTTGGTTTTTACAAAGTCTCTGAGTTTCTGTTTATCTGGGAATGTCTTAATTTCATTTTTGTATTTGAAAGACAGTTTTGCAGGATATATAATTCTTGGTTGGAAGTTCTTCTCCTTCAAGGCTTTGAGTGTGTCATGCCACTGTCTCCATCCCAGCATAGTTTCTCCTGAGAAATCTGAAGAGAGCCTACAGGGTTTCCCTCTGAATGTTAACTTTGCTTTGAGTCTTGCTGCCTTTAAGAGTTGCTGCTTATGTTTCATTTTGTTAAGCTTGATTAGAATATGTCTTGGAGTGTTTCTTTTGAGATCTACATTGGGTGGTGTACAATATGCATCTCAGATGTCTATATTCTCTTCCTTAATGATTTCTGGGATGTTTTCTGTCAGCAGCTCAGCGACGATACTCTCTGTGTTCTCAGATGTCTCACCCTGTTCAGAGACTCCAATTAATCGAAGGTTGTTCCTCTTAATAGAGTCCCACATGCTTCTTAATGTTTCTTCGTTTTTCTTGTTTCTTTTTTCTGATTTCTGGTCATAGATGCTGGCCTCAGTAGCCCTGTCTTCCAAGTCAGAGATTCTATTTTCTATTTGTTCCATTCTGTTTTCTTGGCTTTGCATGGAAGTTTCTATGTATTTGATTTTCTTCTTGATCTGTTGGATTTCAGAGTACTGGTGTTCCATCAGATCGAACAACTTGCTTAATTTTTCATTTTGTTCTGCTGCATTTTGTATAAAGTCTAGAAGGGCTCTGTATGTAATCATTTTGTATTCACTTTCTGATGCTTTCATAAAAGTTTCTTCATCTGGAAACTCCTTGGTTGCTGTTTGGGAGCCTTCTGAAGCCATAGCTGATTTCTTGTGTGCCACAAGTGTCCGTTGCTTTTTTGGGACCCATGTGAGTATGTAGGGGTGGAAGAGGTACTGTTAGGATGAACTGCAGATGTTTCTCTAGGCTGTCTTAAAATGTAAAGCAAAACGTATCTGACCAGTTCACAAGTCAGTTAGGTTTTCAGGTGTAGAGGTCCCTCTTCTCAACTGGCAGAGTAAGTGCCACTATATCCAACCCCAGATGATACAAAACTAGTTTGGAATAAAGCAATGCTACTGCCCTGATGGCTTCTGCTGTCAGGGCCTAGCCTTAGACGACACTGCGTAGAGTACTGCTTTTCTGATAGAAAAGTGCTCTCCTGTGGGCAGGCTCTGGCTCCCAAGCTAAGATTTAGGACCAGCTACAGCCACCGTATCAAAGACGGTGCCCTCCACACAGGCAGCAGACAGAAGGGCTAAAGGTGCCGAGAGGTAGTGGTTCGTCTAATTCTGTTGCAGGACCCCCAAAACAGGTGGCACTAGGTAAATTACTGCTTTTCTTTCAGAGAAGCACTGTTATGTTTGCAGGTGCTGGCTCCCAGGCTAAGAATGAGGTCCTGCTAGAATCTCCGTATCCAACATGGCGTCCCACATACTGACTGCAAAACTCCGTACAAACGCCGCTGAGGCAGATATAAAACGACAGGCTCAAAGTGGCTAGATCAACAGAGTCCAGGCTGGGCTCTCAAAATATGGGAATTTCACCTCCCTGTCCCCCCAGCAGCCTGTCTGAGTCTAGCCACTAGGCAAGACCGTGCTCCGCCTGCTGGCCAAGACAGGAAAAAAAAGTCAAATTGTTGCGTTTACCTTCAGTCCATGAGAGCCAGGGATAGCCAGGTGCAGGAGTTGGCCTAGGAGAGTTTTTGCTCAGTAGTATGAAGTCCCAGTTAACAGCCCTGTGCCGTGTCCTTGAGCTGATTAGTTGACCAGAAAGCTCCATTTGATTATCAATTCAGGTCTTGGTTTCCAGAGGGATATAAGGAGACGTGTGCTTAGTCCGCCATCTTGACTCCGCCTCCAATAACTTGTATTCTTGATTTCATAGATGTAGAGGAGTTTTTGTATTTTGGACTTGGAACTGTTTTAAGAGTTCTGTCATATAAGACAGACATATTTTTGCTCTGACTTTTGCTATGATAAGATCAATGTGTTACATGTTTCCAAGATGTGATTTTTGGGGGCCCCAAATGTGGAGTGCCATGAATTGAACTGTCTCTCCCAAAAATCTGTGTAGCCTTTTGTCTAGGCCATCATTCCCAATATTTTGTGATTTCCATATGCTATACATCCTAATCTCTGCCTGTGGCTAATAGATTGGATGATTATGTTAAAAGATGATTAGGGTGGGACCACAACACCCTTGCTAAGGGAGTTTCCCTGAAGTGTGGCTTATACCACCTTTTATCCTACAGGAGATAAAAAGAGAAGGAAGCAAGCAAAGAATTGGTAACCTCATAGCATCGAGAGAGCAGCACCAGGAGCTGAGTGCATCCTTTAGACCTGAGGCTCCTATGCCAAGACATTCCCTGACCCCAAACTAATACAACACAGGGGCTTCCCCCCAGATCCGACAAAGAGGGAAAGCCTTCCCCTGGAATGGGCACCCTGAATTCAGGGTATAACCCGTTGGACTGTGTAAGAATCAACTTTTCTTTGTTAAAGCCATCCACTTTGTGATATTTCAGTTACAGCACTACTAGATAACTGAAATAGTTGGGTAAGAAAAACTTTAGATTGCAGTGCAGCTCTGAGAAAGTTGTTTCTAGAACAATATTGAGATCCTGCATGAAGATTACTGATAAGTAAAAGCTACATTTTGCAGAAACTGCTAGGTCCTAATACTCTCATTGTAGTCCACCAATGGTCAGGAACTCACTGGGAAAATGCTGACCTCAGATGGACTGTTGTGAGAGACCTCAAGCATGGCTGCACTCCTCACAGCAGCTTTTTTCTTAGAAATCTGAAATCTATGCTTCCATGGAAGCCATGCTACATGACTGAGTTTTCAAAAATGGAACATGAAAAAAGTGTTTAGTGCCACTTCCAGATCTGACACATATAAACGTACTTCATGGATCTTCCATGTTTTCCCCTCTTCCACAGCTTGGGGAAGATAAACACAGCAATGTTGGAAGCCATGTGTGTAAGACAGTAGTGTAAAAGATGGAGAAATTCAAAATCCATGATTTACCACTAAGATGAGAGTTACCCACTAATAGGGCATGTGTATTTCAGACTTTACTTGGGAAAGAAATAGACTTCTGTTGTGTTACAACATTCAAATTTGAGAGTTTATTTATTATGACAGCTAATTATATCTTAAATCTTGCCTTTAGTGACTGATTAAATCATGGATGGGTTTTGGAAACCTAATTTTGAAAGAGAAAGGCAGATCCCAGATGACAAAATACAGTAAGCTAGCTTTTTACAGACTCAAAAGCAAATAAATCTAATAATATATTGCTTTTGAACCATATTTTAAGAGCCATAAAGTGATAAAAATAATGATAATGGTTAATTCTGAAGGAAGTCAGGGAGTAGGCTTGGGAAGAACACACAGACAGAACAGTGTGTAGTAAGACTAATTACAACTACACAGATAATAATTACATCCTCCTCTATAACTCTCTTTGCATGAAAACTCTTGTTAAAGGCAGAGGATTCCTATTAGATAGAGAATCATTGCTACAGTTTCTTGGTACATATAAATTATGCCTTCCAAAGACATCCTATTTTCTAGGGGAATAATTGACACTTTAAAATAAAGATTTTGGTCTCATAATATAAAAACCTCATCAAAGTTGGGAGACAACAGACTGAAAATTAAAAATATTTTTTGTATGGTCAAATATTAGATAGCCACATGTTACCACTGCTAACCACAAGGTCGGCAGTTCAAATATTTAGATAGACATTATCAAATCAAGTTTGAAAGTACACTCAATTAGAAACTGTGTTTTGCTGCAAGTACATAAACTGAAAAAGATAGTCATAAACAATTAGCAGTGGTTTATTCTTCACGTTAAACACTCTGATGTTTGGAAGGCAAGAGCTGGTATGGTATTCCATGGTGTCCTCAGAATCAGAATCCTTTCTTTCTCCTCCAGCATACAATGTATGACTCTCATCTGTAAAGATCAGGAAGGCTGCTGGATGTCCACTATTTAGTCTGCATCCCAGGAAGCATAAGAGGCAAAGGGCAATCAGCCCTCCCACTCCAAAGCTCAGTCTTCTTTAAGTAGTCTTCCCAGAATTCCAACCCAACATTTATGCTTCCCATTTATTTTCTCTTCTGTTGATTGTGCTTTGATTGTCAGATTTTGAAGTTTGTCTAAGTTGTGTATTAAAACTTCCATTGTTGTAGACAGAATTCAAAATTTGACAAATAAACCACAATTAACAGAAAATAGATAAATGGGAACTACTAAGAATCAAACATTTTTGCTAATCCAAAGACTTTATCAACAGAATTAAAAGCCCACCTACAGAACGGGAAAAAATATTTGGCAACTATATGTCAGACCGATGCCTGATCTCCATAGTCTATAAGGTACTGCAAAATATCAACAAGAAAAAGATAAGTTATCGAATTAAGCATTGGGCAAAGGAGATGGACAGACACTTCTCTAAACAGGAGATCCAGGCAGCCAAAAAACACCTGCAGACATGCTCATGATCATTATCTATTAAAGAAATTCAAATGAAAACTATGATGAGATATCATCTCACCCCAACAAGGTTGGCCATGATCGAAAAAACACAAAACGACAAATGCTGGAGAGGCTGTGGAGAAATTGGAACTCTCCTATGCTATTGGTGGGATTGCAAAATGGTGCAACCTCTTGGGAAAGCAATCTGGTGCTTCCTTAAAATGCTGGAAGTAGATATACCATTTGACCCAGTAATTCCACTGCTTGGAATATATGCTGCAGAATCAAGGCCATTCACACCAACTGATACATGCACAAGAATGTTTATTGTAGCACAGTCCACAACAGCAAAAAGATGGAACAAAGCTAGATACCCAACAACAGAGGAATGGATAGGTAAACTATGGTACACATACTCAATGGAACACTATGCAATGATAAAGAACAATGATGGTTTTAGGAAACATCTCATAACCTGGTTTCAATGGGAGGACACTATGTTGAGTGAAAGTAGTCAGGGACAAAAGGACAAATACTGTATGAGACCCCTATGATAAGAACTTAGAAACAGACTCATGCATAGAAGAGAAGACTTTTTGATGGCTGCAAGGGTGGGGAGGGAGGGAGAGAAAGGGTGGGGTATAGATTAGATAGTTGATAGAAATTTGGTTGGGTGAAATCAGTAACAGAACACATTAGAAAGAAGATCAATTTTAAATGGACTTAAACATAACTTGATTACTTCTTCCAACTTAACCCAATATTGCGAGGACAGAGTAGCTGGGGTGGGGGGCCAGCGACCATGCTTTCGGGGGAAATTGAGGCCAACTGGAACAACTAACATTTTGCTAAGAGAGTCTTCTGCACCTCAAATTGGTGAGTGGTGCCTGGGGTCTTAAAAGCTGCCAAACTGCCAAGCTGCCATCTGAGGGTATAGCAAATGGTCCCAACTCAGCAGGAATGGATGATCCGCAAGGACCAAAACAACATGGGGCAAAGAGAACCCAGAAGACAGAGAGAACCACATGAGTGAGCGACTACATGAACATGTGACTAGAAGAACTGGATGGTGCCCGGCCACCACCAGTGATAGCCGTGACGAGGCTCACAAAGTTGAGTCTCATAGGCAACATGAAAATAAAAAGAGGTGCACCCTGAGGTCTCCACTAAAAGACTGCAATTGATGGTCCACTACAGGGTCCTCAGGGTTCCCCTGGGGGCATGGCCCCTGGCCCTGATGCTGCCCCTGTCCATAAATCATAATGAAGGTCAACTCTTCAGGCAGAAATGGATTGGACTTGGTGACACAGAGTGACCATATCATGTGTGCACTTTATGGTTCTATGCATCTACAGCAGGTCATCCAGCTGACCTCTTACTGGGTGCAGGGGAGAGGCTGGAAAGGAGGGGATAAGAGATTGCTAGGAGGATATGACATGTACACTATAGAGGAGCATGCTGTCACTGGGCAGGGAAAGCAGTGGGAGCTGCTCATTGGTGGATATGCAAATTTATATGGGATTGTATATTCTCACTCAATCATAATAAAAAAATGAAGAAAAAGACATTAGGAAAATATGAGCCCATGAAACAGAAAGGACCACATAAATCAGAAACTATATCAGCATGAGCCCGGAGAATAGATGATACCTGGCTACCATCAATGACTTTTCTGACAGGAAACTCAACAATGATTCCCCGACAGAGAGAAATGTAGGGTGAAGAAATGAACTCTAGTAAAAAGACTATACGTGATGGTCTGACAGACTTGGGCTTCCTGGAGAACATGAACCCCAGACTCTCTGTTAGCCCTGAACTAAGACTAATCCTGAAGCCCACTCTTCAGACAAAGACTGGACTTTTGCATGAGACATAAAATGATACCTATGAAGAATGTGCTTCTTTGCCTAAGTAGATACAGGAGACTAACTGGGTACCTCCTGTCTGGAGGGAAGATGAGAAGGCAGATGTTGAATGGACACAGGAAATAGATGTTGGAAGGAGGACTGCACTGTCACAGTGTAGGGAGAGCAACTAGGGTCACAAAATGAGGTCTGTGTAGGTTTTTGTATGAGAAACTGACTTGAATTGTAAATTTTCACTTGAAGCACTATAAAATACAACCAAGTGTCAAAAAACTTCCAATGTTGATCCTATTTTTTCTTGGATGATCTTTACCATTTTAAATTTGTTATTTAGGTCTTTTATCTGACCATTGTGAGTCGGACTGGACTCGACAGCAGTAGATTCAGTTTGAGTTGGGTTTTGTGCAAGGTGTGAGATATGGGACTTGTTTCAATTTTTTGCCACAACCACTTGTTAAAGAGACTGTTTTCACCCCAGTTTAAAATCCTAGGGCCTTTGTCAAATATCAGCTGTTCATAGGAGGATGGTGGCATCTCTGGGGTCTCAACACTTTTCCATTGGTCTATATGGCTCTTTTTGTACCAGTTTATTTTGACAACTGTGGCAGTGTAATAGGTTCTAAAATCGGGTAGTCAGAGGCCTCCCAGTGTGTTCTTCTTCTTCAGTAGTGCTTTACTTATCTGTGGCTTTTTTCGTTTCCAGACAAAGTTGGTGATTTGTTTCTGTTTCATTAAAAAGTGTCACCGGAGTTTGTATTGGGATTGCATTACATATGTAGATTGCTTTGGTTAAAATAGACATCTTCACAACGTTAAGTCCTCCTATCCATGAGCAAGGTAGTTTTCTCCATTTATGTAAGTGTCTCTTAGTGTCTTGTGGTAAAGTCTTGTAGTTCTCTTTGTAAAGGTCTCTTATTTCTCTGGTTAGATTTATTCCTAGGTAATTTATCTTCTTAGTGGCTATAGTAAATGGTATTGATTTGGTGATTTCTTCATTAACAATCTCGTTGTTGGTATGAAGGAATCCTACTGATTTACTTATGCTTACCTTGTATCCCGATACTATGCTGAACTCTTCTATCAGTTTGAGTAGTTTACTTATGGATTCTCTAGGATTCTCTGCGTAAACAACCATATCATCTGCAGATAGGCAGATTTGTACATCTTCTTTGCCAATGCAGATGCCCTTTATTTTTTGGTCTCGTCTAATTGCTTTGGCTAGAATTTCTAGAGCAATGTTCAACAGGAGAGGTGAGAGTGGGCGTCCTTGTCTAGTTCCCTTTCTCAAGGGGCACTGTTTCAGTCTCCCTCCACACAGGATGATGTAGGTGGTTGGTTTTGTATAAATGGCCCTTGTTGCACTGAGGAATTTGCCTTCTATTCCTATTTTGCTGAGAATTTTTACTATGAATGGGTGTTGGACTTTATCAAATGCCTTTTCTGCATCAGTTGACAAAATCAGGTGATTCTTGTCCTTTGTGTTATTTATATGGCTGATCACATTAATTGTTTCCCTGATGTTGAATCAGACTTGCATCCTAGTTATGAATCCAAGTAGGTCTGGGTGAATTTTTTTTTGATATGTTGTTGACTTTTGTTGGCAAGTACTTTGTTGAAGATTTTTGCATCTAGATTCAGGAGTGATATCAGTCTTTGGTGCTCCTTTTTGGTTGGATCTTTCCCTGGCTTTGGTATCAGGGTTCTTCTGGCTTCATAGAATGAATTTGGGAGTATTCCATCCCTTTCCATGCTGTGAAATAGTCTCAGTAGTATCAGAGTTAACTCTTGTCTAAAAGCTTGGTAGAATTCTGTGGTGAAGCCATCTGGGCCTTTAAGTGTTGCTGCCTTTAAGAGTTTCTGCTTATGATTCATTTTGCTAAGCAGAAACTTTTTTTTCTCATTTTTTCTTCTTTAATGAATAATTTTAGCTGCTTTTCCTTTTTGAAAATAGTAAGAGAACTTCACTACAGATCCTCTCTGTTGCACACTAATCACTGCGGACAGCACTGTTTTGGGGTCCTCACAAAGACTAGAGCATATAACTTTGCTTTTCTTGCAGGATTGTTTTTTTAAATTTTTATTTAACATAACTGAGTGAAAATGTACATTCACATATAAATTTACATGCCCCCCTATATGCAGCTTCCACTGCTCTCCCTGTCTGGTGACAGCACACTATTCCTCTAAGCAGAAACTCTTAAAAAGGCAGCAAGACTCAAAGCAAAGCTAACATTCAGAGGGAAACGCTGTTGGCTTTCATCGGATTTCTCAGCAGAAACGATGCCGGCCTGGAAACAGTGGCATGACACATTCAAAGCCATGAAGGAGAAGAACTTCCAACCAAGAATTACATATCCTATAAAACTATGTTTCAAATATGAAAATGAAATGAAGACATTTGCAGATAAACTGAAACTCAGAGACTTTGTAAAAACCAAACCAAAGCTACAAGAAACACTGAAAGAATCTCTTGGCTTGGAAGAAAAAACCACCAACTTTGTATTTTAGAAGGACACATTATCCAGAATCCGACTTAGTTAGGGAAGGATCCAAACACAATCAAAGCTATAATAGTGAAAGAAACGATCTAGTGATCAGATCATGTAAACCAAGATATCATATTAAAAAGAGGGATGTACTACAGTCCTTATAGTCCTTCCAGATGGAGAGGAAGTTGACAAGACTGGTAGCAATCAAAATTGGGTTTGTACATAGTTTATTAAGTGGGATCATAGAGGCAGCCATAAAGCACAATAAAGAAGCAACATACCATATCAAGGAATGCAATACAGGAAAACCAACCCTGAAAAAGGTGAAAAATCAAATGACAAAGAAGGTCGCGGAACAGATTAATAAGAACAACAGAGAGAACACCAACACAAAAATAAACATCAGAGTGGCAGCACTGAACACATACCTGTCAATAATTACATTGAAAGTGAATGGACTCAGTGCTCCAGTAAAGAGACATCGAGTGACATCTTGGATCAAAAGACATGACCTATCGATATGTTGCCTACAAGAAACTTACCTTAGACTTAAAGCTAGGAATAAACTGAAAATTAAAGGATGGAAGAATATATACCAAGCTAGCAATATACAAAGAAGAGCAGGTATGGCAACTCTAATCTCAGATAAAATCGATTTTAATGTAAAATCCACCATTGTGGACAAGGATGGACACTATTTATTGCTGAAGTTTCAGTACACAAGCAGGACTTAACAATATTAAATATATATGCACCTAATATTACAGCACCTAAATACGTCAAAGAAACAATGACTACACTCAAAAAGGAGATAGATCACTCCTCTATAATAGTAGGAGACTCCAATACTCCGCTCTCAATATTGGGCAGATCGTCTAGAAAAAAGCTCACGAAAGACACAGAACACCTTATTGCCACTATTAACCTACTAGACCTCATCGACATAGAAGAACTTTCTATCTGTCAGTGGACAACTACACCTTCCTCTCCAGTGCACATGGAACATTCTCCAGAATATACCATGTGTAAGGACCTAAAGCAATTCTCAACAAAATCCATACCATTGAATTAATGCAAAGCATCTTCTCAGATTATAAAGCCATAAACCTCTAAACCAATAGCAGAAAAAACATAGAAAGTGGAGCACACGGAAACTGAACAACACCTTGGTCAAAACACCACGGGTTATAGGACAAATCAATGATGAAATAAAGAAATTTATGGATCCCAACGAGAATGAAAACACTTCCTACCAGAACCTATGGGATACAGCTAAAGCAGTGCTCAGAGGTCTGTTTATCTCCATAAATTCACACATCTGGAAGAAAGAAAGAAACCAAATCAAAGAACTGACCCTACAGCTTGAACAAGTAGAGAGAGAACAACAGAGGTACCCTTCAGGCACCAGAAGAAAACAGATGATAAAGATTACAGGAGAACTAAATGACATAGAGAATAGAAGAACAATGGAAACAATTGAACAGACCAAAAGCTAGTTTTTGGAAAAGATGAACAAAATTGACAAACCTTTGGCTAAATTTACTAAAGAAAAACAGGAAAGGAAATAACCCAAATAAGAAATGAGAGGGGAGTTGTCACCACAGATCCAACAGCAATCAAAAATATCATAGCTGTATACTATGAAAGACTGTATTCTAACAAGTTTGAAAACCTAGAGCAAATGGACAAATTCCTTGATTCATATCACCTACCAAATTATCACAAGGTGAAGCAGAGCAATTTAATAATCTCATCACAAAGGAGAAGATTAGAAAAGTCATCCAAAAACTGCCAACCAAAAAAAGGCCAGGCCCAGATGGCTTCACCTCCTAATTCTACCAAGCTTTTAGAGAAGGGTTACCTCCAATACCATTGAGACTACTTCACAGTATAGAGAGGGATGGAATCTTCCCAAATTCATTCTATGAACCCAGCAGAACCCTGATACCAAAGCCAGGGAAAGATCTAACAAAAAAGGAGAACTACAGACCAATATCACTCATGAATCAAGATGCAAAAATGTTCAACAAAATTCTTGCCAATAGAATACAACAACATATCAAACAAATAATCCATCATGACCAAGTTGGATTCATACCAGGGATGCAAGGCTGGTTCAACTTCAGAAAAACAGTTAATGTGATCAACGACATAAATATCACAGAAGACAAGAATCACCTGATTTTATCTATTGATGCAGAAAAGGCATTCGATCAAGTCCAACTCCCATTCATGCTAAAACTCTCAGCAAAATAGGAATAAATGGCCAATTCCTCAATGCAATAAGGGCCGTTTATACAAAGCCAACTGCCTATGTCATCCTGAATGCAGAGAGACTGAAACAGTTTCCCTTGAGAACAGGAACTAGACAAGGATGCCCACTCTCACCTCTCCTATTCAACATTGTGCTAGAAGTTCTAGCCCGAGCAATTAGACAAGACCAAAAAATAAAGGGCATCTGCATTGGCAAAGAAGAAGTACAAATCTCCCTATCTGCAAGTGATATGATTGTTTACGCAGAGAATCCTAGAGAATCCATAAGTAAACTACTCAAACTGATAGAAGAATTCAGCACAGTATCAGGATACAAGGTAAGCATAAGTAAATCAGTAGGATTCCTTTATACCAACAACGAAATTATTAAGGAAGAAATCACCAAGTCAATTCCATTTACTATAGCCCCTATGATAAAGAACATAGGAATAAATTTAACCAGAGAAATGACAGACCGTTACAAAGAGAACTACAAACCCTTACTACAAGAAACTACGAGAGTTACATAAATGGAGAAACCTACCCTGTTCATGGATAGGAAGACTTAACATTGTGAAAATGTCTATTTTATCGAAAGCAATCTACTTATATAATGCAATCCCAATACTAGTTCCAGTGACTTTTTTTAAATTATTATAATAATTTTTAATTATTAATTATATTTAATTATAAACATTCCCATATAAATTTACATGCCTACCTATATGCAGCTTCCACTGCTCTCCCTGCCTGGTGACAGTGACATTTTTTAATGAGATGAGGAACAAATGACCAACTTTGTCTGGAAAGAGTAGAAGCCCTGGATAAGTAAAACATTACTAAAGAAGAAGAACACACTGGGAGGCCTCTCATTACCCAATTTTAGAACCTATTACACTGCCACAGTAGTTAAAACAGCCTGGTACTGGTACAAAAACAGACAGATAGATCAGTGGAACAGAATTGAGACCCCAGAGATGACATCATCTGCCTATGAACAGTTTATATTGGACAAAGGCCCTAAGACATTAAACTGCCTTAAAAACAAGCCTTTCAACAAATGGTGCTGGCAAAATTGGATATCCATCTGCACTAAATTAAAATGAGACCCATATCTTACACCTTGTATGAAAACCAATTCAAACTGGATAAAAGACCTCAATATAAAATCTAAAACTATAAAGTTCATCCAAGAGAAATTAAGAACAATGGAAGGTTTAATACACGATGTAGACAGACTTCAAAATCTGTCAAAGAAACCACAGTGATCAGAAAATAGATAAATGGGAACTACTAAGAATCAATCTCTTTTGCTCATCCAAAGTCTTTATTAATAGAATTAAAAGGCCACCTACAGAATGGGAAAAAGGATTTGGCAAATATATGTCAGACTGATGCCTGATCTCCATAATTTATAAGGTACTGCAAAATATCAGTAAGAAAAAGGTAAATCATCTAATTTAGCGATGGGCAAAGGAGATAGATAGACACTTCTCTAAAGGGGAGATCCAGGCAGCCAATAAACACATGTGGACATACTCATGATCATTAGCTATTAAAGAAATTGAAATCAAAGCAACAACGAGATACCACCTCACCCCACCAAGGTTGTCCATGATCCAAAAAACGCCAAACACCAAATGCTGGAAAGGCTGTGGGGAGACTGGAACTCTCCTACAGTGTTGGTGGGATTGCAAAATGGTTCACCTTCTCTGGAGAGCAATCTGATGCTTCCTTAGAAAGCTGGATCTAGATAACCATTTGACTCAGTCATTCCACTGCTTGGAATATAACCTGCAGAATCAAGGCCATTCACACCAACTGATACATGCACACGAATGCTCATTGCAGCACAGTTCACAATAGCAAAAAGATGGAGTCAACCCAGATGCCCAACAACAGAGGAATGGACAGGTAAATTATGGTGTATATACTCAATGGAACACTATGCAATGATAAAGAACAACGACGATAGCAGGAAACATCTGTTAACCTGGTTTCAACTGGAGGACATTATGTTGAGTGAAAGTAGTCAGCAACAGAAGGACAAATATTGTATGAGACCCCTACGATAAGACTTTAAAAGGAGACTCATGCATAGAAGAAAAGACTCTTTGACAGCTGCAAGGGTGGGGAGAGAGGAAGTGTGAAGGGGGAGGGTTTAGACTAGATAGTTAATGGAAATTTGGTTGGATGAAATCGGTAACAGCACACATTAGAAAGAAGATCAATGATAACTGGACTTCAACACAATTTGAGTACTCCTCCTATCTTAACCCAATATTACAAGGACAGAGTAGCTGGGGCAGGGGGTGCAGATCTCAGGTGAAATCCAGGTCAATTGGCCCAACTTGCATTTTGCTAATGAGGACTCTGTGCACCCCACAATGGTGAGTGGCGTCTGGGGTCTTAAGAACTGAAAGCTGCCATCTGAGGTGACAGCATATGGTCCCAACTCAAAAGGAACAGATGATCACTGAGGACAAGAATGACATGGGGAAAAGAGAACCCAGAAGATAGAGAGACTCACGTGAGTGAGTCTCTACATTGACTTGTGACCAGAAGAACCAGATGGTGCCCCGCCACCACCAGTGATAGCCACGATGGAGCCTACAGAGTTGATTCTTACTGGCAACAAGAGAATAAATAGGGGTTCACCTTGAGATCTCCAATAAAAGACCACAATTGATGGTCCAGAGGTTTTGGGGTTCTCCTGGAAGCATGGACCCTAGCCCTGATGCTGTCCATGTTCATAAATCATAATGAAGGTCAACTTTTCGGACAGCAATGGATTGGACTTGGCGACACAGAGTGACCATATCTTGTGGGAATTTTATGGTTCTGTGCATCTATAGGATGTCATCCTGCTGACCTCTTGCAGGAGAAAGGGGAGTGAGTGGAGAGGAGGGGATAGGAGACTGTTAAGAGGACAAGACATGTATGGAGCAGAGAGGAGGGGTGTGCTGTCACCGGGCAGGGAGAGCAAAGGGAGCTGCATATAGGTGAGCATGTGAATTTATATGGGAATGTATATTTTCATTCAATCATAATAAAAAATAAAACAAAATAGTTTCTGCTTATGATTCATTTTGTTAATCTTGGTTATAATATGTCTTGATGTCTTTGTTTTGCAATCTATGTTGTGTGGTACCTGTGACACATGTTGAATATCTGTGTTCTCTTCTTTCATCATTTCAGGGAAGTTTTCTTTCGACAACTGAACAACAATAGTCTGTTTTCAGGTGTCTTTCCTTGTTCAGGAACTGCAATTAATTGTAGATTGTCCCTCTTGGTAGAGTCCCACATGTTTCTTAATGCTTCTTCATTTTTCTTCTTTTCTCTGCTTTCTCTCATAAATGCTGGTATCTGTAGCTTTGTCTTCCAAGTCAGAACGTCTGTTTTCCATTTATTCAATTCTGTTCTCTTGACTTTGAATTGAATTGTCTAATTCTTTAATTTTGTTATTGATTTGTCAGATTTCAGAATGCTGGTGTTCAATCAGTTCGAATAGCTTGCTTTATCTTTCATTTTGCTTTGTTGAATTTTGTATAATGACTAGGAGGGCCCTTTGTACTTGACCTCCAAAAGTTGCAGAAATGCTTCTTCATCTGGGAAGTTCTTTGGTTCTTTGTTTTGGGACCTTTCTGGAGTCATGGGTGGATATTTCTTTAAGTGTTTGTCCAGGGTTTGTTGTTTTTAGGGCATGTAGAGATTGTTGTTTTTCTGGTATTGCCTTAACAGGATCTGAGGTGCAGTCTGAGAAGAAAGTTGATCACCACTCTCCTCTATGTACTCCAGTGACTAAGCCTAGTGGAATCTCTGGGATAGAAGCCTCCACTTCCTGGTTGGCAATGACACGGCCCTACTTCTGGAGTCGCTGGAGGGACGTCAGCTGACCCTATGATGTACTTCAGTAAAGGCTGGAAGATATGTCATCAGGATGCACTGCAGTTATTTTTCTAGGTAGTCTTACTTTGAAAGGTAAAAACTATCTGCTTCCAAAATCAGTCAGGCTGTCAGATGTGCAAGCCCCTCTTTCCAGCTGGCAATGGAAGCACCTCTATATCTGTCCTCAGATGCTGTAATATAGTTCAAAGTATGGACTGGCTACTGCCCTGCTGTCATGCGCTGCTGGGCCCCACTCATTAGGCTACACTGTGCTAAACACGGGTTTTCTGCTGGGAAAGAGCTCCCTGGGCTGGCACTGCCTCCAAGTCTGGGAATTAGCCCTTGCTGAGGCTTCTATTTGAGTAACTCTGGCTCCCAATCGAACAAGATGGCATTCCGCACAAGCTTTCCTGCCCACTGTGACATAGCTGAATCAATGGTCGAGGTTCAGAAACAGAGGGTGGAAGGGCTGTGGTGTTCTAAGTCCAGAGCTGCTCTCTTAAAATGTGGCTATTCCACCCGCTGATTACATCAGCAGAGCGGCTGAGCTTTACTGCCAGTTAAGCCCAAGCCCTGCCTGCTAGCTAACACAAAGAAAGAAAGTTAAAAACGCCAGTTACCTTTAGTCTGTGAGAGCCAATCATGCAACAAGGGTGGGGGTCAGTGAAAGAAAGGAAGTTTCTTGTTCAGTGGCATGTAGTCCAAATTGACAGCCCTATGCCATGTCCTAGGGCTCCCTGGGTGTCCAGAAGCCACCATACATTTATCAGTCCAGGCCTTAATTTTCAGAGGGAATTAAGGAGACATATGTCTAGTCCACCATCTTGACTCCTCTTTCACTATCAAAAATTTTAACTTGAAAAGAAGAAACAAAATATCCTAAGTTTTAAGAGCAGATATAACCAACTGATTAAAGCTTAAATTTCATAAATGCTTAAGCTCTATAGAATGGACCAAGAATTTAAGAATACGTTTAACAGAAGTGGAGCAATGAAAGATCAATAAACAATTTTAAAAAATTAGCTAATAATCAGAGAAATACTAATTTAAATAGCATTGATATGTTATGTCATTGGTTTGATGCTACCTAGTTTTGGCTAGCATGTAGAGAAGAACTCTTAAATATTGGTAGTGGAATGTAAACATACAGTTTGCCACTACCTAGAAAGTTGGTGATGTGCATACCCTTTAACCCAAACATTCTTTTTGGTCTATATCTTAGAGAAATTCTCACACATTTGCACAGGGAGACATACAAAACTGTCTACATCATTGTTCATTATTAATAGTGAAAAACTGAAAACAACGTAAATGTCCATCAGCAGAAAGATGAATCAATTTTAGTATATTCACACAACATAATATTATATATGACTAAAATAAGTGAACTTTTATGAATCCATGTGTACCAAACTGGATAATTTTTAAAAGTAATATTGATTGAGAAACAAAATATTTTACACAATGATATATACAAGTCAATAAGCAATGTAGAATTAAAGAGAGGAGGTTTAGGGTGTTTATATCACACATTTGCCAGCACACAACTTTAAATTCATAGAAGAAATTTTTGTTTTCCCAAGTCTCTTCTTGGAATTTCTGTGGCTTTTCACACACTTAGTGCCTGTCTTTGCTAGTAGCATTTTCAAACCCTAGAAGAGGAGTACCTGCCCTGAGACTCAGGCCTAAGAGAACTCTAATGCATCACATATGCATATATAAAAATGTACGCAAGAACAAAAGAGTACTTCTGATACTTAGAATCTAACACTCAGTCTTGGTAAAGCACAGCTCACTATTCTAAGAGTCCACTTTCATGACTGATGATGCTGAAGCTTCAGGAAAACACATCTCCACTTTTCTTTCCCTGTGTCCTCCAAAGTGTCCACTTTCATGACTGACACCATTTAGGTTTCGGGGAAGTATGTCTCTAAATCTTTTCTACATCCTCCAAAGTAAAGGCAATCCCATTTCAGTGGAGTGACACTGTATGATTTCTGCCATTGCCAACACTGGAGGTAAACACTGCTTTTGAGCTCTGAGAGAATGTGAATAGCAGAAACCCTGAAGTAATAGAAAGTGTTACTTTTCAAACTCTTGTGGTGTAGTAGTTAAGAGAACAGTTTCTAATGAAAAGGTCAACAGTTCACATCCATGAGCTGCTGCTTGGAAACTCTATGGGGCAGTTCTACTCTGTTCTATGAAGTTACTATGAGTTGGAATAAACTTTATAGCAAAGGGCTTGTATTTTGTTGCTGTTTTTCAGACATAACATGAGAAGATCTAACAACAATATTTGTCGCTATCCCCCCGATACCGACCCGCGGCAGAGTGACAGCAACAGACCGACACCACGTCCTCTGGTCTTCAAGCAGAGAGAGCGTTTATTTTCAGTAGTTCCACTTATATACGGAATGAATCAGCCAATCACTACTGGCCCACGTACGGGCTAGGGCATGTCCCAGGCATGCGCAGGCAAGATGTTTACTGCTCTAAGGTCTCTGGGTCTGCGTGTGGCTACAAGCCAAGGCGCCATCTTTGGGTGCGGCCGCTCGGGGGGTGTGGGGCCGGCTCGCCACA
>KN676341.1:1974456-1991419 GCA_000152225.2 Procavia capensis | reverse complement strand
TGTCCCAGGCATGCGCAGGCAAGATGTTTACTGCTCTAAGGTCTCTGGGTCTGGGTGTGGCTACAAGCCAAGGCGCCATCTTTGGGTGCAGCCGCTCGGGGGGTGTGGGGCCGGCTCGCCACAAATATTGACATTTGGAACCCACCCAGCAGCTCTGCAGGAGAAAGACCTGTTGATATGCTTCCATAAAAATTACGGCCTTGGGCTTTCTTAAAAAGCTGGGAATAGAAATACCATATGATCCAGCAATCCTCCTGCTTGGAATGCATCCTGGAGAAACAAGTACCATCACATGAAGAAATACATGCACACAAATGTTTATTGCAGCACTGTCCACCATAGGAAAAAGATGAAATCAACCTAGTTGCCCATCAACACATGAATGGATAAACAAACTACGGTATATTTACACAATGGAACACTATGAAATGATAAAGAACAGTGATAATTTTATGAAACATCTCATAACCTGGAATCAACTAGAAGATATGCTGAATGAAATCAGTCAGCTGTGAAAGGACAAATAATGTATGAAACTACTATTATAAGGACTAAACACTGGTCGCTTAGTGGTTAAGTGCCACATCTGCTAACCAAAAGGTCAGCAATTCAAATCCACGAGGCACTCCTTGGAAATTTTATGGAGCAGTTCTACTCTCACCTATAGGGTCACTATTAGTTGGACCCGACTCAATGCCAGTGGGTTTGTTTTTTGGTTTTTAAAGTTTATTCACAGAAGAAAATACTCTTTGACTACTACAAGAGTGAGGAGGGAGGGAGAGGGTTAGTCATACACAGTCAACAGGAATTCAGTTAGGTGAAAGGAGTGACAGCATACAATAGAAAACAGGTCAGCACAACGGGCCTACACCATAAGATAAATGGTTTTCTAAATATGACCCCAAATTTTAAAGAATAGAGTAGCAGAGACAGGAGTCTGGGGACCATGGTTTCAAGGGACATTGAGGTTAATTGGGATAATTAGTCTTTATCTAAGAGCTAGTTTTGCGTCCCATATTGGTGAGCGGTGCCTAAAAGCCAGTAAAGTGCCATCTAGGGAACACCAATTGGTCCCAACAACCTAGAGCAAATGAAAACCAAGAACATCAAAAACATGAGGAAAGTACGAGCCCAGGAGACAGAAAGGTACATATGATTGGGAAACTACATCAATGTGAGACCAGAAGAAGACGGTGCCCAGTCACCACCAAAGACAGTCCTGTCAGGGAACACAGTGAAGAGTCCCTGATACAGAACAAGGGGAAGGAGTGTGCAGATCAAGAACTCTATTAAAAGACCAGAATTTATGGCCCGACAGCCTGGAGAGTCCCCTGAGAACATGACCCCTGAACTTGCTGCTAGCCCAGACCTGAAATCAGTACTAAACCCAACACTTCAGACAAAGATTGGACTGGGCTAATGGATACAGTGATGCAGGTAGGGCGCACACTTTATGGTTTAATATAAATATGAGGCTGTCCTACTGGTTTCTTTTTAGAGGGGAGAGGAGAGGCTGGAGAGGATGGGACGAGTTTAGTTGAGTGGATACTGCAAGCAATATGTGGAAAAGAAGAGTGTGCTGTCAGAGGGTGAGGAGAACAGATTGAGTTGCATAGAGGTGGGTGCTTGGGATTTCATATGGCAAATTGACTTGGATTGTAAACTTTTACTTAATTACAATAATTTTTTTTCTTAAATTACAGCCTAGAAAACTCTAAGAAGTAGTTCTATTCTGTCACATGGGGTCCATATGAGTTGAAAATCAACTTGACATTATCTAACAAAAGACATAATGACTGTGAAATGTGACACTAATATTTTATGTACATAACTAAATGAACACTGAATGCTAGGATTACTATTAGTTTTAAAATCAAAACTATTAGATGAGATTTGATTTGACTTTTAGAAATCTAAAATTTTTCAGGTTTATTGAAAACATTTTGAGTTAAAATTTGGTGCTCACTTCAGCAGCACATATGCTAAAATTGGAATGATACAGAGAAGATTAGCATGGCCCCTGTGCAAGCAGGACATGCAAATTCATGAAGCGTTCTATATTTTTATGAGAACATAGATATTCTAGATGTGTATCGAATGCCACACAATATGGACCCCAAAACAAAAACAAGACATAGTATAATCAAGCTTAACAAAATAAAACATAAGCAGAAACTCTTAAAAGCACTGAGACTCAAAACAAAGCCAGCATTCAGAGGGAAGCCCTGTAGGCTTTCATCTCACTTTTTGCCAGTAATGATGCTGGCATAGAGACAGTGGGATGACACACTCAAAGCCTTGAAGGAGAGAAACTTCTAACCAGGAATTATACGTCCTGAGAGCTTAGAAAAACCAAACCATTAACGCTATATTTAAGGAGGCAATGCAGGACACAACATCCAGAAACCTACTCAGGAAAGGGAAGGCACAAAACTCATTCAAAGCTATGATACTAGAAGAAGGGATCCAGTGATCATATCATGAAAACTATGATACCATCACATTAAAGAGAGGGATACACTACAGTAGTTGCAGTCCTTTCAGATTCAGAGGAAGTTTATAAGATATGTAGAAGTTAGAACTGGGTTTAAACAAATTATTACGGGGGATCATAGAAGTAGCCACAAAGCACAATAAAGATGGAGCATATGAAAACAAGAAACACAACAAAGGAGTCTCAACAAACACAAAACCAACAGTGAAAAGGGTGAAAAATCAACCCATAAAGAAGAATGACCTAGAACAGAATACTGAGAACAACAGAGAAAATATCAACACAAAAATGAATACATCAAAATGACAGCACTAAACACATACCTATCAATAATTACATCAAGTGTAAATGGACTGAATGCTCCACTAAAGAGACGTCAAGTGACATCTTGGATCAAAAGACACTATCTGTTTATATGTTGCTTACAAGAAACTCACCTTAGACTTATAGACATGAACAAACTGAAAATTAAAGGATAGAATAATATATACCAAGCTAACAACATACAAAGAAGAGCAGGTGTGGCAATGTTAACCTCAGAGAAAATAGATTTTAAGGTAAAATCCATCATGGACAAGGATGGACACTATTTTTTGTGGAAAGATTCAACACACAAACAGGACTTAACAATATTAAATATTTGTGCACCCAATACTTGATCATCTAAATACATTGAAGAAACACTGACTACATTAAAAAATGAGATAGATAACTCCACAATAATAGTGGGAGACTTCAACACTCCACTTTCAGTGTTCAACAGATCTTCTAGAAAAAAATCTCAGTAAAGACACAGAAGATCTTATTGCCACAAGTAACCACCTAAACCTCATCAACATATACAGAACTTTTTATCTATCAACAGATAACTACACCCTCCTCTCCACTGCACGTGGAACATTTTCCAGAATAGACCATGTGTTAGGACATAGACCAAATCTCAATAAAACCCAGCAATTGAATTATTGCAAAGCATCTTCTCAGACCATAAAGCCATAAAAGTTGAAATCAGTAGTAGAAAAAACATAGACAGAAACAGGAACTCATGGAAACTGAACAACACCTTGCTCAAAAGCCATGATTTATAGAAGAAATCAGGAATGAAACAAAGAAATTTATTGATTCAAATGAGAATGAAAATGCTTCCTACCAGGATCTATGGGATAGGCCAAAGCAGGGCTCAGAGGGCAATTTAGCTCCATAAATGCACAATTCCAGAAGGAAGAAAGAACCCAGACTGAAAAATTAACCCTACAACTTGAACAAGTACAAAGAGAGCAATGGAGGAACCCCTCAGGCATCAGCAGAAAACAGATACAAAGATTAGAGCAGAACTGAATGAATTAGGCTATACAACAACTGAAAAAAATTGACAATAGCAAAAGGTGGTTTTTTGAAAAAGATCAACAAGATTGACAAACCATTGGCTAAACTTACTAAAGAAAAAAAGGAAAGAAAATAACCCAAATAAGAAATGAGAGAGGTGACGTCACTTCAGATCTAACAGAAATAAAAAATACCATAACAAAGTACTATGAAAGAATGTACAGTAACAAAGTTGAAAACCTAGAGGAAATGGACAAATTCCTAGATTCATATCACCTACCAAAATTATCACAAGGAGTAGTAGAACAACTTAATAAACCCACCACAAAGGAAGAGACAGAAAAAGTCATTGAAAAAACAAGCAACCCAAAAAAGCCCTGGTTCAGATGGCTTCAATGCAGAATTCTACCAAGCTTTTAGACAAGAGTTAACTCCAATACTACTGAGAAAATTTCACAGCACAGAAAGGGATGGAATACTCCCAAATTCGTTCTATGAAGCCAACATAACCCTGATATCAAAGCCAGGGAAAGATCCAACAAAAAAGATCTACAGACTAATATCACACATGAACCTAGATGCAAAAATCTTTGCCAACACGAAATCGAGGCCAATTGGTACAACTAGCGTTTTGTTAAGAGGGCTCTCTGCACCCCACATTGGTGAGTGGCATCTGGGGTCTTAAAAGCTGCCATCCGAGGGCACAGCAAATGGTCCCAACTCAGCAGGAACGGATGCTCACCGAGGACCAGAATGAGATGAGGTAAAGACAATCCAGAAGATAGAGAGATTCACATGAATTGGTGCCTACATCAACTTGGGACCGGAAGAACTGGATGGTGCCCGGCCACCATCAGCGATAGCTGCGATGGAACTCACTAAGTTGAGTCTCACTGGCAACACAAGAATAAAAAGGGGTGCATCCTGAGACCTTCACTAAAAGACCTCAATTGATGGTCCAGTGGTTTCGAGGTTCCCCTGAGAGCATGGGCCCTGGCCTTGATGCTGCCCTTGCCTATAAATCACTCTTTGGACACGAATCGGTTGGATTTGGCAATGCAGAGTGACCATATATTGGATGCACTTTGCTGGAGGAAGGAGAGTGGAAGGAGAGAAGGGGAAAGGAGAATGTTGGGAGGATGAGACATGTATGGAGCAGAGAGGAATAGTGTGCTGTCACCAGACAGGGAGTGCAGTGGAAGCTGCATATAGGTGGGCATGTAAATTTATATGGGAATGTACATTTTCACTCAGTTATATTAAATAAAAAAGAAAAAGAAAAAAAAAATCTTTGCCAGCACAATAAAACAACATATCAAAAAAATAATCCATCATGACCAAGTTGGATTCATACCTAGGGTGCAAGGCTGGTACAGCATCAGAGAAACAATTAATGTGATTAACCACATAATAACACAAAGGACAAGAATCACCTGATTTTGCCAATTGATGCAGAAAAGGCATTTGATAAAGTCCAACACACCCATTCATGCTAAAACTATGAGCAAAATAGGAATAGAAGGCAAATTCCTCAATGCAATAAGGCCCATTTATACAAAGCCAATGGCCTACATCATCCTGAAGGGAGACTGAAAAAATTTCTCTTGAGAACAGGAACCAGAAAAGGATGCCCACTCTCACCTCTCCTTTTTAACATTGTACTAGAAGTTCTGGCCAGGGTAATTAGACAAGACAAAGAAGTAATGGGCATCTGAATTGGCAAAGAAATACAAATCTCCCTATTTGCAGATGATATGATTGTGTACGCAGAGAACTGTAAAGATCCCATAAGCAAACTACTCGAACTAACAGAAGAGTTCAGCAAAGTATCAGGATATAAGATAAACGTAAGTAAATCAGCAGCATTCCTTTATATCAACAAACAGACTACTAAAGAAGAAACCACTAGATCAATACCATTTACTATAGCCTCCAATAGGATAAAATACCTAGGAATAAATCTAACTAGAGAAATAAACCTTTACAAAGAGAACTAGAAGACCTTACTACAAGAAACTAAGAGAGACTTACATAAATCGAGAAACCTACCCTGCTCGTGAATAGAAGGACTTAACATTGTGAAGATGACTATTTCACCCAAAGCAATCTACATACATAATGCAATCCAAAAATAAATTCCAGTCTAATTTTTTCAATGAGGTAGAGAAATAAATCACCAACTTTGTCTGGAAAGGGAACAAATGCTCAAATAAATAAAGCACTACTGAAGAAAAAGAACACACTGGGAGGCCTCTCATTACGTGACTTTACAACCTATTACACTGCCACGGTAGTCAAAACACCTGGTACTGATACCAAAAGAGACATATAGATGAATGGAACAGAGCTGAGACCCCAGAGATGCTACCATCCTGTGAACAGCTGATACTCAACAAAAGCCCTAAGATTTTAAACTCGGGTAAAAACTGTCTCTTTAACAAACGGTGCTGGCAAAATTGGATATCCGTCTGTAAAATACTTAAGATCCATATCTCACACCTTATACAAAAACCAACTTTAATTGGATTAAAGACCTAAATATCAAACCTAAAACGATAAATCTTAACCAAGAAAAAATAGGATCAACAATGGAAGTTTTAATACACTACATAGACAGACTTCAAAATCTGTCAAAGCACAATCAACAGAAGAAAAAATAGGTAAATGGGAACTACCAAGAATCAAGCACTTCTGCTCATTCAACAATTTTATCAGAAGAATTAAAAAGAGCACCTACACTATGGGAAAAAGTATTTGGCAACTGTATGTCAGACCAAAGCCTGATTTCCATAATCTACAAGGTACTATAAAATATCAACAAGCAAAGGATAAATAATACAATCAAGTGATGGATGAAGGTGATGGACAGACCCTTCTCTAAAGAGGACATCCAGGCAACCAAAAGACACATGCAGAAATGCTCACAATCATTAGCTATTAAAGAAACCCAAATCAAAACAACAATGAGATATCATCTCATCCCAACAAGGTTGGCCATGATCCAAAAAACACAAAACAACTAATACTGGAGAGGTTGTAGAGAAATTGGAACTCTCCCACACTGCTGGTGGGCTTGCATTGCAATATGGTACAACCTCTTTGGAAAGCAATCTGGTACTTCCTTAAAAAGCTGGAAATTGATATACCGTTTGACCCAGTAATCCCTCTGCTTGGAATATATCCTACAAAAGAAAGGGCATTCATACAAACAGATACATACACACAAATGTTTATTGCAGCAAAGTCCACAATAGCAAAAAGATGCAATTAACACAGATGCCCAACAACAGATGAATGGATAAAGAAACAGTGGCATATATACTCAGTGGAACATTATGGAATGATAAAGCACAATGATGATTTCAGGAAGCATCTCATAACCTGGTTTCAATTGGAAAGCATTATGTTGAGTGAAATCACTCAGCAGTACAAGGACAAATATTGTATGAGACCCCTACTTTAAGGACTTGAAAACAGACTCATGTACAGAAGAAGACTCTTTGACAGCTACAAGGGAGGGGAGGGAGAGAGAGGGTTGCTTATAGATTAGACAGCTGATAAAAATTTGGTTGTATGAAATCAGTGACAGCACACTTTAGAAAGAAGATTAACTTATCTGGACTTCAACATAACCTGAAAAGTCTTCCAATCTAACCCAGTGTGGCAAGGACAGAGTAGCAGGGGTGGAGATCCAGGGACCATGCTCTCAGGGGACATCTTGGCCAATTGACATAACTAGCGTATTGCTAAGGGAATCTTCTCCTCTCTGTATTGGTGAGTGGTGTCTGGGATCTTAAAAGCTAGAAAGCTGCCATCTGAGGTACACCAAATTGTTCTAACTCAGCAGGAACAGATGATCACAAAGGAAAAAATCGACAAAGGGGAAAGAGAACCCAGAAGACAGAAAGACCCATGTGAATGGGTGTCTACATCAACACGCAACCAGAAGAACCACATGGTGCCCGGCCATCTCCAGTGACAGCTATGATGGGGCTCACATAGTTGAGTTCCAGTGGCAAGATGAGAATAAAAAAGGGTACACCCTGAGAACCCCACTAAAGGACTGCAAATGGTGGTCTGAAGGCCTGGTGGTTCCCCTGGGAACATGGCCCCTAGACCTGATGCTGCCCCTGATCATAAATCATTACTGAGGTAAACTCCGGACAAGAATAGATTGGACTCGGTGACACAGAGTGATCATATCATGTGTGCACACTATGGTTCTATGAATCTATAGGATGTTGTCCTATTGGCCTCTCACTAAAGGGGAGTGAAGAGGGTAGAGAGGAGAGGACATGGGATTGTTAGAAGGATATGGCTTCTGTAGAACAGAAAGGAGGAGAGTGCTGTCACAAGGCAAGGAGAGCAGTAGGAGCTGCACATAAGCAGGTGTGTGAATTTAAACTGGATTATACACTTTCACTCAATCACAATAATATATGTATATGTATACATATATCACACAGTAGAAAAATGCACTTTTTCTTTGAGCCTTTATCTCAATTTCCCTGACACCTTCAAGGAGGTGACTATCACATTAATGCAAAAATGGCAAGTACAATATTTGTGTGTTACAATTCAGTACAAACAAAGGTAATACAAGAGATTATTTTTAAAATGCACTCAATTTTCTTCCTTAATTGAATCCAGCACTTCTCCCTCTGCAATTTAGATTCCAGAAGGAAATTTATGGGGCCCTGGAGTACTATCTGGTCTATTATTTACATATAATCCTTTAAGCCTAGAAAACACATCCTCAAGTTCACATAAAACTGCTAGAGAAAACAGTTAAATAATAGATAAGTGGCACTACTGTTTACATTTTAAAAGTCAATTATATAAAACAACGAAAGTAAAATTATTTTCTTGTATAATGCTTTATAAGTTAAATTAGATATTCTAATGATGGGGGCAGAAAAATTTTTTTGTAATTAAGTTAAAGTATAAAATCCAAATAAATTTTGAGTACCCACCTGTCTGCAGCTCCTTTTACTCTTCTTGCTCAGTGACAGCACACTCTTCCTTTTCATTCTGTACTTGTCGTACCCCCTTAACAAGCTCCTGTCCCCTCTTCTCCACCCTCTTCTCCCCCATGTAGAAAGAGACCAGTAAGATGTATCCTATAAATGCATACACCCGTAAAGTATATATACCATGTGGTCTTATTGTGTCTTCAAGTCCAGTCCATTTTTGTCTGAAGAGTTGATGTCAGAAGCATTTTCTGCTCAGATGCAGTAGGAGGTCTAGGTGCAGTGCTCCCAGAGGATCCTCCAGGCCATCGGACCATCATCTGTGGTCTTTTAGTAGAGTTCTTAAGCTGCACCCCTCTTTTTCTCATGTTGTCACAGAGTCTCAGCATTGTGTGCCCCATCACAGCTGTCTTTAGTGATGGCTGGGCACAATATGGTTCTTCTGGTCACGTGTTGATACAGTCTCCCATTCACACATGATCCTTCTGTTTCCTGAGCTCTTTTTTTTTCATTGTTTCTTTACTGTTCTCTGTGATTATGTCTTCCAGATGAGTAGGGACCATGTCGTGTACCTCATATGGCAGCTTGCTAACTTTAGACCCCAGATGCCACTTACCAATATGGGGGGCAAAAGACTCTCTTAGCAATAGTCTAGTTATGCCAATTGGCCTCGATGTCCTACAAGAGCATGGTCCCCAGTCCCCGCCCTTTCTATTCTGTCCTTGAAATAATTGAGTTAAGGAAAGCTTTCAGTTTATGGTGAAGTCCAGTTAAGTTGACATTCTTTCTACTGTGTACTGTCACTGTTTTCACCTACCCAAATTTCTATCAATTATCTATTCTGTGACCAACACTCTCCCTCCCTCCCCATGCTTGTAGCCGTCAGTCTTTTGTTCTGTACCTAAGTCTATTTTTAAGTCCTTATAGCAGAGATCTCATACAACATTTGTTCATTTGCTGCTAACTGATTTCACTAGGTACAATGTCTTCCAATTGGAACAAGGTTATGAGACGCTCCCTAAAATCATCATTCTTATTTATTTATTGTGATTGTGTGAAAATGTAAAATCCAGTTTAAATTCGCATGCCCGCCTACGTGCAGCTCCTACTGCTCTCTTTGCCTGGTGACAGCACATTCCTCCTTTCTGTTCTATATTAGTCATATCGTCTTAACAATTTCCTGTCCCCTATTCTCCACCCTCTCCACCCCCCTCTAGTAAGAGGCCAGTAGGATGACATCCTATAGATACGTGGAACCATAAAGTGCACACACGATGTGGTCTCTGAGTCCAATCCATTCCTGTCCGAGGAGTTGACTTCAGTAATAATTTATGATCAGGTGTAGCATCGAGACTAGTGGCCATGTTCCCAGGTGAACCCCAAGGCCTTCAGACCATCAACTGCAGTCTTTTAGTGGAGTTCTCAGGGTGCAGCACTTCTTATTCTCATATTGCCACTGGGGCTCAACTTTTTGAGCCCCATCATGGCCGTCACTGGCAGTGGCTGAGCACCATCTGGTTCTTCTGGTCAGATGTTGGTGTCGTCACCCATTCACGTGGGTATTTCTGTCTTCTGGGTCTCTTTCCTCCATGTTGTTTTTTTCCTTTGTGATCACCTGTTCTTGCTGAGTTGGGCCCATTTGGTATACCTTAGATGGCAGCTTTCTAGCTTTTAAGACCCCAGACGGTACTCACCAACATGGGGTGGAGAAGACTCCTTTAGCAATAGGCTAGCTATGCTAATTGACCTTGATGCCTGTTTTAGTCAGCTATTGCTGCTTTTACAGAAATACCACAGAGAGGATGGCTTTAACAACAGAAAGTTTATTCTTACATAGTCCAGTACGCTACAAGTCCAAATTCAGGATGTCCCCTCCAGGGGAAGGCTTTCCCCCTTGTCGGCTCTGGAGCAAAGTCCAGTAATGCATCAGTCTTTGTCCAGGGAGCATCTGGGCACAGGAACCTGAGGTCTGAAGGATGTACCCTTCTCCCGGTGCTGCTTTCTCGATGGCGCGAGGTTCCCAGTTCTCAGCCTGCTTCCTTTTCCTTTTATCTCTTGCAGGATGAAAGGATTAAGGGTGGGGCAAGTCATACTCCAGGGAAACTCCCTTTACAGTGGAGCAGAGAGGTGATCCTATGAAGGGATTTACAGTCCCACCCTAATCCTTTAACATACAACATAGGAAAATCACAAAACAGAGGACAATCATAGAATACAGGGACTCATGGCCCAGCCACATGGCTACACATATTTTTTGGGGGACACAGTTCAATCCATGACAGATGGCATCTAATTGTAGTTTTGATATGGATTTCTGTAATGACTAATGATCATGAACATTTCCTTACAACCTGGCTGTTTCCTCACTGTCCTGGATGTCTTCTTTGGCGTAATCCCTGTTCATATTCTTAGGTCTTTTTTGTTTTGTTTTTTTTTTTTTGGTTGCTTTTAATTGTGATTAAGTGAAAGTATACAATCTAAATTGGTTTTTGCATGTCCAGCCATCTGCAGCTCCCTCTGCTCTCCTCACCTGGTGACAGCACACTCCTCCTTTTCACTCTGTATTCTAGTATCTTAACAAGCAACTGCCTCTGCCTCTCCACCCTCTTCTTTCCCATCTAGAAAGAGACTAGTAGGATAGCCTCCTGAAAATGCACAGAACCATAAAGTATGCAGACCATATGGTCACACTGTGTTCCTGAGTCCAGTCCATACTTGTTTGAAGAGTTGACTTGTTTCTGGTCAGAGACACTAGCAGGTCTAGCGGCCATGTTTCCAGGGGACCTCCAAGCTGTTGGATCATCACTTAAGGTATTTTAGTAGAGTTTTTGGGCTGCACACTTCTTTTTTTCATGTTTCCTCAGGAACTCTACGTTGCTTTCCCCATCACGGCTGTTCTTCTGGTCACATGTTGATACAGTCTCCCATTCATATGAGTCTTTCTGTCTCCTGGGCACTTTTTTCTTCGCATCTTTATTGTTCTTGGTGATCATCTGTTCTGAATGAGTTGGGACCATTTGGTGTACCTCAGATGGCAGCTTGCTAGCTTTTAAGACCCTAGAACCCACTCACTTATGTGGGGTGCAGAAGACTCTTAGCAATAGACTGGTTATACCAATTGCCCTCAATGTCCCCTGAATACATGGTTCCCAGAATACCATCAGTACTACTCTGCCTTTATAATATTAGGTTGAGTGTCCAAAATCTTTCTGTTTATGGTGAAGTGCAGTTAAGTGGATCTACTCTCTACTGTGTGTTGTCACTTCTTTCACCTAACCAAATTTCTCTCAACTATCAAATCTACGCCCAAGCCTTTCCCTCTCTCCTCACACTTGCAGAAGTCACTGAATCTTTTCTTATGTACTTAAGTCTATTTTTACATCTTTAGAACAGAGTTCTCATACAGTATCTGTCCTTTTGCCACTGACTGATTTCACTCAGGATAATGCTTTCCAGTTGAAACCAGGTTATGAGATGCTTCCTAAAATCATCACTGTTCTTTATCATTGCAGAGTGTACCAGTGAGTATATGTACCATAGTTTATTTATCCATCAATCTGTTGATGGGCATTTAGGTTGATTCCATCTTTTTGCTATTGTGGACAGTGCTGCAATAAGCATTCTGGTGCATGTATCTGTTCCTGTGACTGCCTTTTTTTCTGTAGGATATATTCCAAGCACTGCAATTACTGGAACAAATGGTATTTCTATTTCTAGCATTTTAAGGAAGTGACAAATTGCTTTCCAAAGAGGTTGTACCATTTTGCAATCCCACCAGCAGTGTAGGAGAGTTCCAATCTCCCTGCATCCTCTCCATCATTTGTTGTTTTGTGTTTTTTGGATTATGGCCAACCTTGTTGGGATGAGATGCTGTTCTAGCCAGCTAGTGCTGCTCTAACAGAAATACCATGAATGGATGGCTTTAACAAAGGAAAGTTTATTATTACACAGTTCAGTAGGTTACAAGTCCAAATTCAAGGTGTCCACTCCAGGGGAAGGATTACTTTCTGACAGGTCTGGAGAACAGTGCTTATGTTGTATCAGTTTTTGTTCAGGGAGCATCTTGGTGCAGGAACCTCAGTTCTGAAGGATGTGCTCTTCTCCCAGTGCCACTTTCTAGATGATGTGAGGTTCCCAGTTCTCTGCTTACTCCTCTCTGTTTTTAACTGCTGTAGGCTGAAAGAATAAAGAGTGGTGCAAGCCACACTCCAGGGAAACTCCCTTTACAGTGGAGTGGGGAGGTGATCTTATGAAGGGATTTACTGTCCCACTCTAATGTTCTCTAACATAATCCACTCTGTTGATCACAGGCAGAGATTAGGAATTATACCATCAGAAAATCACAAAATGGAAGGTAAGCACAGAATACAGGAAATCCTGACCCAGCAGATTACTACATGTATTTTGGGGGGGACACAATTCAATCCACGGTGGACGGTATCTCATTGTAGTTTTGATTTGGATTTTTCTAATAGCTAATGATCATTAGCATTTCCTCATATGTCTTTTGGCTGTCTGAATGTTTTCCTTTGTGAAGTGTGTGTCCATTTCCTTTAACTATTGCTTAACTGGGTTATTTACTTTTTACTTGTTGATATTTTGTAGCACCTTGTAGATTACAGAAATCAGACATTGACAAGACATACAGTTGCCAAATATTTTCTTCCCTTTCTGTATGTACCCTTTTAACTCTCTGGATAAAGTCTTTGGAGGACAAGTGTTTGATTCTTTGTAGTTTCCATGTACCCATTTTCTCTTTTGTCATTCGTGTTTTGTCAGATTTTGAAGTCTGTATAAACAGTCTATTAGAACTTCCATTGTTGACTCTAATTTTTCTTGCATAATATTGTTTTAGGTTTGATATTTAGGCATTTGATACATTTTGAGTCAGTTTCTCTATGTGGCGTGAGATGTATACTGTTTCAGTTTTTGCAGATGGATATCTAATGTTTCCAAAACTATTTGTGAAAGAGATTGCTTTTACCCCAGTTTACGACCTTTGGGCCTTTGTTGAATATCTATGTTCATAAGAGGATGGTGATATTTCTGAGATCTCCATTCTGTTCCGTTAGTCTGTGTGTCTCTTTTTGTAGCAGTACCAGGCTGTTTTGACTACTGTGGCAGTATAATAGGTTCTAAGGTTGGTAGTGTGGGGCCTCACATTGTGTTCCTCTTCTTCAGTAGTGCTTTACTTATCCAAGATTTTCTCCCTTTCCAAACAAAGTTGGTGATTTGTTTCTCCATTCTATTAAAAAATGTCACTGGACTGTTGGAAGATAAGACATTTGTGTTAGGATTGCATTGTATATGCAGATGGCTTTGGGTAAAATCGACATTTTCACAACGTTAAGTCTTCCTATCTACGAGCAGGGTAGGTTTCTCCACTTACAGAAGTCTCTTTTGGTTTGTTCCAGTAAGGTCTTGTAGTTCTCTCTGTATAGGTCTTTTGTTTCTCTGGTTAGATTTATTCCTAGGTATTTTATCTTCTTGGGGGCTATCATACATGGTATTGATTTGGTGATTTCCTCTTTGATGTTCTCTTTGTTGGTGTAAAGGAATCCTACAGATTTACTTATCTTAATCTTAAATCTTGATCGTTTGCTGAACTCATCTATCAGTTCCAGTAGTTTACTTATAGATTATTTAGGATTCTCTCTATGTATGTTCATATCATATGCAAATAAGGAGATTTTGATTTCATCTTGCTGATGCACATGCCTTTTATTTCTTTTTCTTGTCTAGCTCCAGCTAGAACCTCTAGAACAATGCTGAATAGAAGTGGTGACACTGGGCACCCTTGTCTAGTTCCCATCTGCTGGGGGAGTTCTTTCAGTCTCTCTCCATTCAGGATGATGTAGGCAGTTCCATTTTCATAGATGCCACTCATTGTGTTGAGGAGTTTCCCCTCTACAGGAATGAGTGATAGATTTTTCAAATGCCTTTTCTACATCAATTGACAAAATCAGAGGATTTTTATCCTTTGAGTTATTTAGATGGTTGATCATATTAATTGTTTTTCTGATGTTGAAGCAGCCTTGCATCCCTGGTATGAATCCAACTTGGTCATGATGAATTAGTTTTTTGATATGTTGTTGAACATTATTGGCAAGGATTTTGTAGATTTTTGCAACTAGTTTCATGAGTGTCATTGGTCTGCAGTTTTCCTTTTTTGTGAAATCTTTCACTGGCTTTGCTATCAGCATTATGCTAGCTTCATAGAATAAATTTGGCAGTACTCCATCCCTTTCTATACTGTGAAATAGCCTCAGTAGTATTGAAATCAACTCCTCTCTAAAAGCTTGGTAGGATTCTCCTACGAAGCCATCTGGGCAAGAGCTTTTTTGTTGTTGTTGGTAGTTTTTTGATGAATTTTTCAATCTTTTCTTTTGTGATGGGTTTATTAAGTTGTTCTACTTCCCCTTGTGATAATTTTGGTGGGTGATGTAAATCCAGAAATTTGTCCATTTCCTCTAAATTTTCAAATCTGTTAGAGTACAGTCTTTGGTAGTATTCTTTCTGATATTTTTTATTTCACTTGTGTCTGTTGCAACATCTCCCATTTTGTTTCTTATCTGGGTTATTTGTTTCCTCTTGTGTTTTTCTTTTGTATGTTTAGCCAATGGTTTATCCATTTTGTTGATCTTTATCGAGAACCAGCTTTTGGTTTTAAGTTTTTCAATTGTTCTTCTGTTCTCTATTTCGTTTAGTTCTGCTCTAATCTTTATCATCTGTTTCTTTCTGGTGCCTGAGGGGTTCCTCTGTTACTCTTATTCTACTTGTTCAAGCTGTAGTGTTAATTCTCTGGTTTGGGCCCTTTCTTCTAGTTGTGTGTATTTATGGAGATAATTGGCCTCTGAGCACTGTTTTTGCCATATCTCATAGGATCAGGTAGATTGTGTTCTCATACTCATTTGATTCCATATATTTCTTTATTGCATCCTTGATTTTTTCTATAACCCAGGGAGTTTTGTGAAAGGTGTTTTTCAGTTTCTGTAAGTTTAGATTTCTACTATGTGTTTTCTGCTATTGATTTTGACTTTTATGGCTTTATGGTCTGAGAAGATGCTTTGCAATTACTCAATGGAATGGATTTTGTTGAGACTTGCTTTATGTCTGAATACATGGTCTATTCTGGAGAATGCTCTTCTGCATTGGTAAAAGGGTATGCTTGTTTGTTGTTGGGTAAAAAGTTCTGTATATGCATCCAAGAAAAGGTAGGAACAACAATGAAAGTTTTAATACATAATGTGGACAGACTCCAAAATCTGTCAAACAAACCACAATCATCAGAAGAGAAAATAGATAAATGGGAACTATTAAAAATCAAACACTTTTGCTCATCTGAAGACTTGATTAATAGAATTAATAGAACACCTACAGAATGAGAAAAAATATTTGGCAACTCTATGTCAGACCGATGCCTGATCTCCATAATCTATAAGATACTATAGAATATCAATAAGAAGAAGATAAATCATCCAATTAAGCAATGGGCAAAGGAGATGGATAGACGTTTCTCTAAAGAGGAGATCCAGGCAGCCAAAAAACACATGCACACATGTTCACTATCTTTAGTTATTAAAGAAATTCAAATCAAGACGACAATGAGATACCATCTCACCCCAACAAGGTTGGCCATTATCCAAAAAACACAAAACAACAAATGCTGGAGAGGTTGTGGAGAAAGTGGAACCCTCCTACACTGTTGGTGGGGTTGCAAAATGGTCCAGCCTCTTTGGAAAGCAATCTGACACTTCCTTAAAAAAACGGATATTGATATACCATTTAACCCAGTAATTCCACTACTTGGAATATATCCTATAGAATCAAAGCCTTTCACACCAACAGACACATGCACAAGAATGTTCATTGCAGCACAGTCCATGATAGCAAAAGGATGGAATCAACCCAGATGCCCAACAACAGAAGAATGGATAGGTAAACTACGGTATATATACTCAATGGAGCACTACACAATGATAAAGAATAACGATGGCTCCAGGAAACATCTCATGACCTGGTTTCAACTGGAAGACATTATGTTGAGTGAAACTAGTCAGCGACAAAAAGACAAATATTGTATGAGACTTCTACGATAAGATGTCCAAAACAGACTTATGTATAGAAGAAAAGACTCTTTGACAGCTGCAAGGGAGGGGAGGGAGGGAGGGTG
>KN676341.1:1953390-1973772 GCA_000152225.2 Procavia capensis | reverse complement strand
AGACACGTATGGAGCAGAGAGGAATAGTGTGCTGTCACCAGACAGGGAGAGCAGTGGAAGCTGCATATAGGTGGGCATGTAAATTTATACGAGAATGTACATTTTCACTCAGTCATATTAAATTAAAAAAAAAAGTTCTGTATATGTTGATGAGGTCAAATTGGTTGATTGTTGCGACAAGATCTGTATCTTTACTGAGCTTTTTTTTTCTGGATGATCTATTACTGATAGTGGAGTGTTAAAGTCTCCTACTGTTATTGTGATCTGTCTCATTTTTCAATCTTGTCAGTGTATGTTTTATATATGTAGATGCTGTGGTATTGGCTTCATAAATATTTAATATTGTTATATCTGGCTTATGTATTGAACCTTTCAGTAGCAGTGACCATCCTTGTCCACGATGGTGGACCTTACATTAAAGTCTATTTTATCTAAGATTAGTACTGTCAGTCCTGCTCTTCCTTGTGTATTGTTAGTTTAGTATGCATTCTTCCATCTTTTGATTTTCAGTTTTGTCTTGGTCACCGGGTACTACTCTAACAGAAAATACCACGAGTGGGAGGTTTCATGTAGAGAAGCTTTTATTGTCTCAGTCCGGTAAGCCACAAATCCATTTACAAACTGTAAGTCCATTCAGTAGGAGAATTTATCACAGTCTGGTAGGCTAAGTCCACATCCAGTGAGAGCATCTCGGCACAGGAACCTCGGGTCCAAAGGACGTGCTCTGCTCTCAGTGCTTCTCTCTCGGTGGTATGAGGTTCCCAACTTCCTCTGCTCACTTCTCTCCCTTATATTACACAAGCTTGTAGCTTGGGTCCTGCCTCAATAACACAACTGCAAACCATTCTTCATCATCAGTATCACAGAGGCAGGATTCACAACACATGGGAGGAAGGGCACCATGTTGGAAGGCCAAACCAATTCAAATCAACACATACATTTTTGGGGGGACACAATTCAATCCATGACAAGTTTGTTCATATCTTTGAGTCTAAGCTGTGTTTCTTGTAAGCAACATATAGACGTATCATGTCTTTTGATCCAGGCTGTCACTTGCTGCCTCTTTATTGGAGCATTTAGTCCATTTACATTCATTGTAATCATTGACAGGTATATGTTTAGTGCTGTCCTTTTGATGCCTTTATTTTTGTGTTGTTAACTTTTTTTTTGTTTGTTTCTCTGAATATTCTGTTCTGGGTCGTTTTTCTTTGTGTGTTAATATTACATCTTTTCTAGTGTTGGTCTTGTTTGTTGAGACTTCTGTATTATGTTTCTTGTTTTTATGTCATATTGTTAGTTTGCTTTGTGGTTACGCCTTTGATTCCCCTTGATATTTTAAGTTGAAGCCAATCTTTAACTTCTGTGTATCTTCTTAATTTCCTTTCCACCTGGAAGGGTTATAACCACTGTAATATAAGTCTTTTTATACTGTGATCATGTCATAGTTTTCATGTTAAGATCACTCATTCCCTCCTTTTAACACTGTAGTTTTGATTGAGCTTTGTGACTTCCCTGGCTGAATAGGATTCTGGAAGTTGTGTGCTGCATTGTTTCCTTAAGTATACATTCATTGTCTTTGTTTTTCTAAACAAACAGCTTCTTTGAATATTTCTTGTTGTTTTGGTTTGATTTTTACAAAATCTCTAAGCTTCTGTTTATCTGCAAATGTCTTAACTTAACCTTCATATTTGAGAGACAATGTTGGAGAATATATAATTCTTGGTTGGAAGTTTTGCTCCTTCAAGGCTTTGAATGTGTCATCCTGCTACCTTCTTGCCAACATGGTTTCTGCCTTGAAGTCAGAGGAAAGTCTACAGGGCTTCCCTCTGAATGTTATCTTTGCTTTGAACCTCACTGCCTTTAAGGTGCTCTTTAAGGTTTTATTTTACTAAGCTTGATTATGATGTCTTGGTGTGTTTCTTTTGGGATCTACCTTCTGTGGTGTTCATTAAGTATCTTGAATATCTGTGTTCTCTTCTTCCATGATGTCAGGGAATTTTTTTGTCAGCAACTCTTCAACAATTCTCTCTGTATTTTTGGCTACCCCTCCCTGTTCAGGCATTCCAGTTATTTACAGATTATTCTTTTTGATAAAGTCCCTCGTGCCTCTTCATTTTTCTTGCTTCTTTTATGTGATTTCTCAGTTGCTTCATTTTCAATCTCACTGATTCTGCATTTCATTTCCTCAATCTTGCTCTTTTGGCTTTGCATTAAATTGTCTAGTTCTGTGATTTTATTATTGATCTGCTGGATTTTAGATCATTGATGTTTTAGCAGTTCATATTGCTTAATTTTTCATTTTGTTCTGCTGCACTTTATTTAATCTCTGGGACGGTTCTATACGTAATTTTTTGGATTCTACCTCTGATAATTTCAGAAAGACTTCTTTATCTGAGCAGTTTTTGATTCTTTATTTTGGGAGTTTTCCAGAGCCATGTTGGTCTGTTTCTTTAAATGGTTAGATATTGATTGTTGTCTTTGAGCCATCAAGAAGCTGCTGTGTTTCTCCTGTGTTACACTGAAAGGAGCTGTGGCATAGTTCTAAGATGGGAGTGAGTAAGGGCCCTACCAGATTTGGTCACCAGTCACTGCTGTGTTCTCTATGTACAGCTGATTTATGTATAGCTTCACTGGTAATATAGATTCTGTCAAGCCCCACCACGGTGCTCAACTTAGTGGCTAGACCCAGCTGGGCCCTTAGGGGTGGCAGACCCTGCCTCCTGGCTGATAAAGGTGGTGATCTACTTGTGCTGTCTGTCCGTCATCATGCCAGTCAAGACTATGATGTGGCTAAGGGAAGGGAGAAGTAGGATGCCGCCACACATGCCCATGAGGGGCCACTGTGTTCTCTAGGTGTGCTTATCTTAAAAACTGCTTTTCTGCTGAGAGGGGAACTGTGCAGTGACAGCTGAAAGCAGCCAAGCCCTCAAGGGTGGCATGTCCTGCTTCCTGGCTGGCAAAGATGGTGTCCTACTTATGGAGTCTCTGGGGGCTGTCAGCTGACTCTGTGACATGACTCATTGAAGGGCCCTGGAAATGGCACTGCCACACTCAGCCACCAGTCATGCAGCATTCTGTAGCTGCTCTTATTTTAAAAGCTAATTTTCTGCTGAGAAAGGCATTAACCAGCTTCAGCTAATAGCTGCCAGGCCTTCAGGTTGGCAGGCCTGCCTCCTGGCTAACAAAGACTGCACTTCATGGGCTGTCCACAGACGCTATGATGTGGCTCAGAGAAGGGAGGGGTTAGGGCACCTCTGAACTCAGTTGCCACCTGCCACTGCATTCTCCAGCTATGACTGCATTAAAAACAGCTTTTATGCTGGGAAAAGCACTGTCCAAACAGGCATTGTTGCTCAGCATGGAAATTAGACTGAGCTGACTGGGGCTAATGGCTAACTCCACCTCTTAGGCATGGCTGACTCCACCTCTCAGCTGACCAAGATGGCATCTCACCTGAGCCACCTCTCCTGCAGTGAGTCAGCAGTATCTATGGTGCAGCTGGGAGAAGAGAGGGGGGAGGGGCACTGGCATCCTTGGCCACCAGCCACTGCTTGGTTCTTTAGATGTGGCTTTCCTAAGCACAGTCTCTCTGTTGCAGGATATGCTGTTTGCCTAGGAACTGTAGTTCTGCATAGTAGCCAGCCCATGCCAGGCTTACAGGCTTGGCAGTCTCAGTCCCAGCCTCCTGTTTAACAAAGAAGGCATCTATACCTTTAACCCTCTCAGCCAATGTGCCTGCAAAAGTGGGACTCATTATGTCACTGCCTTGCCTCTGACAGAGGTAGTTTTCCCCTTCCTGTCTCCCAGTCCAATCTCACAACCCTATAGCTGATCTTGGGGCTCCCAGAATTTCCACACTGCTCCAGTCAGTTATTTTTCGAGGCTTTAGTTCTCTGAGGGAATCAAGAAGACATGTGTCTAGTTCTCCATCTTGGCCACACCTCCCCTACTTTTTGTTGTTAGATTTTCATATATGCTGATATAGTAGGTTTTCTTGCTATATTTGCTGTAACTCCTTGACAGTTTTTATTTGTCTATTGACTTTCTTTTCTCTCTTTTCTTTATCCCATTATTCCTGACTCTATCTTATTTCCTCTTCAATACTAGCCCTTCATACATTTGAAGAACAGTATCATGTTCAATTCTCAAGCCTCCCAGGTAAATTTGCCCAGTTTCTTCACTTATTTCCCACATGACATCCTTTTCAGAGCTTCCAAATTTCTTGACATTTCTAAGGTGTACTCAAATTATTACATCTGGTGGAGAGATTGAGGATCCCTGGTGACATAGTGGAAACGCTATGGGGCAGTTCTGTTATGATCTATAGGCTCACTATGGGTCAGAATTAACTTGATGGCAGTGAGTTTTGGGGGGAACTTTATTTCATAGTGGTTAAAGTGCTTATCTTGTAAACAAAAGGTTAGAGGTTAGAACCCACCACCCACTCCAAGGGGGAAAGATATGACAATCTATGTCCATAGAGATTTACGGCCTTGGAAATGCTATGGGGAAGTTCTACTGTGTCCTATGAGTCTTCATGAGTCAGAATTGACTCTACCTCAATGGGATTTTTTTTTTCTTTTTTGGTTTAATGGAAAAATTTACCTAACATTATCCCCATATAGACTAAAGCAGCAGCTTTTCTGGTACCCAGGGACTGCAAAAATCTCTACATTTCCATACTAATTCAAATCTTAAGGCTCCAATAACCTCTAATTTTTTCATAAATATTCATAAACATTTGCACTATGCTCTGTATAATGCAATGAAATTTTAAAATTCATTTTTTCTCGTCCAGTGGGAAGCAGATTCAGAAATTTAGGAACTAGTCCACCAGAGTGGACACAATTTATGAGTAACAATCCTAAATTACTTGAATGTTTGTCATATCTGAGTTGAAAAATGCAAATAAATGTGCTGCTAGTTTCATAAATATGGGACAGAAATATTTTTATATTTGCATTGAGAAAAGCATCTTTTACTGTTTAATAGCTATCTGCTCCAGGAGAAAACAAAGGAATAACAACAAAGAAAATCCATTTACTACCTTTCATTTGTTCTTACTGGCATTTAGACATTGAAAATGTATAGGACTACTAATCTTCAGACAGATAAAAGAAAATAATTACTATTTTTGGGAAAGTGTACTTCATTAGATAAAATTTATGAAGCTGTTTAGTATTTACAGCACATCTGTCATGCAACAAATCCTAACATACAGCAAACCTTACGCACATTCCAAAGGCAATATGAAGTGCTTTGTTTGAACCATTTTCTCCAAAGGTGTATTAGTCAAAACATACAAAGCAATGTGCTGCATTTATGCTAGGAGGAAAAGCAAAGTATAAACTCAGTACTGGCAAGGAGGATGTTCAGAGTGACAAAGAAGAGGGAAAATGGCTAAACATTCATCTCTTTTCACTTTCAAATAGTTTTTCCTGATAGTACAACACGAATCAAAATGATCCAATACATAGAAATAATTCATTCTTTTATGAGTGGTAAAAATAGGTTCAATCTTTTTTTATGTCATCATTAATTAATCTGCATATTTACTTTTCTTCAAGATGCTTCTGTGAGTAACTACCAAACTGACTGGCTCACTGATTACAGACTGAGTATTCCTGATGACACATTTGTAGTTTTCACTTAAAGCAGGATGTTGGCACAATGTATTTTTGCTACATCGTTATCTCTGCTAAATATAGATAACATTTTACTTTGAAGTTGTTCTTCACATTTTACCAGTACATATAGGTTTTCCTATAAAGAGTAAACATTTCTGGTGCCAGTTGTGGGAAGAAGGATCAGGTTATGGTAGAAGGGGGCTTTCAGCAGATAGTAGAAATACCTCCTGTTCCCCTTTCAGATTCTTTCAGGCATTTGAAGATGCACTAAAGCGGAAGTGTAAAGTACTTTGCCCAAGTACAGGAACCAAAGACTAAGATGAATAAAGCTGATGCCAAGATGGCAGAGCAGTCAAATTTTCGTGTTGTCCTTCTTACAATAAAGACCCAGAAAAACAAGTGAATTTTTTATATATGACAATCTAGAAGCCTTGAACATCAATGAGAAAGTTTAGTCAGAGTAAGTGGCAGGGGGAGGAAGAGACAGTTCAGAAGCAGCAAGGGTTTGCCTGATTTCACCTGTTGGCACCCTGCAGGCTGGATCACCAAGCATACATTAACAGAGGTAAGCAGTAGAGCCCAGGATGTATTTTCCACACAGGGAAGTCTGTTTAGAGAGTGTTCAAATCTCTGGAACCAAGGAGAAATGGCATTAAATCTGCAAAACTTAAGTGCAGGTCTCTAACCTACTGCTTTGGGAAGTATCTCTCTTCCATTTACATGCCCCCTTCCCACTCTTCTTAGTCCTGATCTGGATTCAGAAATTCCCATGTCCACTGAGCCAAAATTGTGACCCCTTGAGCACCCAAGCTATTCTCTCTGCTTTGGAGAAGGAAGAAATTAACAAATAGGGAATAATAATCTTCCAGCTCTGTTAAACCAGAAATCAAGGCAGACACAGTCCTTTTGCCTAAGTACTTAAGGATGAATTCTTTTCACCCCTGTCTAGATGAGTGTGGGCTCATTTCAATAGTGTAGGGCTTTACCAGCACAGTACAACAGGGTATACCTGAAGTCTATTTTCAAATGCAGCAGCTACATGGGAATGGCAGATTAGTAACATTTGACACTATCCCACACATTCAGCAGGGTCCTCACCTACCCATATCAGGAGCATGAGGACTTGTGGGGCTACCCACTCTGTCTAACCACTTGTGAAGGAGGTCTGAAAATAACTGACACCTCCCAACACTTAGCCAACAAAATTGAGTGCTCAAAGTCCAACAGCAAAACCCATCCACTTACTTGCCCTAAGGAACAGAGAAATTCCTTCCGCCCAGGGATTCAAGGGTAGCCATTAGCCCCCTACCTTCCTCAGTACAGAGTACCCTACTGCAGCCAGATATATTTTCCTATCCTAGTCACCCCATGTAGGTAGCCCTGCCCATCTACGCTTATGGGTGAAAGCCTGTCCAACACATTAAGTGACCAACAACCTGGACTTCTGACTTGAATCCACATACAAAAAGCAATTGGACTCCTGGACTCACATACCTAATAACAGATCTAACCATCTGATGACAGAATGTGAGACCTTAAAAGGTTCCATAATCAAAGTAGTACATATAACCAGTCTATTTGGGTATATCAAAACAAAACAAGAAGCTGAGACACAGTAAGCAAACATAAAAGAATATAATTTACTAATAGTTTGAAGACAACAGTGAATATCATATCACTCAGACATTGATGGCTCCAGCAAGCAACCACAACAAAGAACTAAGAAACCTCCCAGAGAATGAGAAAGTCTTAGAATTACCAGAGGTAGAATTCAAAAAGTCAGTATACAGAGCTCTTCAAGATATCAGGAAGGAGTCAAGGCAAAACTCTCAAAACAAAGAATTAAAATATTTTTAGATGAAGAAGACTTCCTAAAATTATTGGAGATAGACTACAAAAGAGTAATGTTTAGAACTCTGCAAGATATCAGGAAGGAGATTAGGCAAAGTGCATCAGCGCATGATGAAAAACTAAACAGGCTGCAAGAAGTACCTGAGCAATAATGATGTGAAATTCAGCAGATTAATAATACAATTATAGAATTAGACAACTCAATAGAAAATCAAAGGAACCGGACTGAGATAATGGAATGCAGAATTAATGAGACTGAAGATAAAGCAACTGACACCAGCATACACAAAGACAAATCCAATAAAGAAATTTTTAAAAAATGGAGAACCACTAAGAGTTTTGTGGGACTCTATCAAGAAGAATAATTCATGAGTGACTGGAATACCAGAACTGAGGGAGGGGGGAAATGGATAACAGAAAATACAGAGAGAATTGAGGAAGATATGTTGACAGAAAACTTCCTTGATATCGTCAAAGATGAGAAGACATCTATCCAAGATGCTCATCCCAAAAGAATGAAACCAAGACATATTATCATCAAACTTACAAGAACTAAAGATAAGGAGATTCTTTTAAAGTCATCTAGGCTTAAACCAAAATAACATGAAAATGAGCATCAGGAAGACTGAGCTCAGATTACTCAGCAGAAACAATGCTGGCACGAAAGCAAGGAATGACATATACAAAGGGGTATGGGGGCGGATTGCCAACCGAGAATTATAAATACTGGAAAATTTTCTCTCCATTATGACAGTGAAATTAGGATTTTCTAAGATAAAGAAAAGATTAGAAAATTTGCAAAAATCAAATCCAGACTATAAGAAACACTGAAGGAAGTTTTTTTTTTCTTTTTCTTTTTTATGTAACATGACAGAGTGAAAATGTACATTCCTGTATAAATTTACAAGCCCACCTATATGCAGCTTCCACTGCTCTCCCTGTCCGGTGACAGCACACTATTCCTCTCTGCTCTGTACATGTTTCATCCTCCCAACAGTCTCCTTTCCCCTCCTCTCCAACCTCTCTCCTTCCTCCAGCCAGATGTCAGCAGGATGATATCCTATAGATGCATAGAACCATAAAGTGCATCCAATATATGGTCACTCTGCATTGCCAAGTCCAATCCATTCCTGTCCAAAGAGTGGACCTTCATTATAATTTCTGGGTAAGGGCAGCAATAGGGCCAGGGGCCATGCTCTCAGGGGAACCCCCAAACCGCTGCACCCCTTTTATTCTTGTGTTGCCAGTGAGACTCCTCTCTGTGAGCTCCATTGTGGCTATCACTGGTGGTGGCTGGGCATCATGTGGTTCTTCCGGTCCCAAGTCGATGTAGGCACCCACTCTTGTGGGTCTCTCTGTCTTCTAGGTTGTCTTTACCACATGTCATTTTGGTTCTTGGTGAGCATCCGTTCCTGCTGAGTTGGGACCATTTGCTGTGTCCTCGGATGGCAGCTTGGCAGCTTTTAAGACCCCAGATGCCACTCTCCAATGTGGGGTGCAGAGAGCTCTCTTAGCAAAACCCTAGTTGTGCCAATTGGCCTCAATTTCGCCTAAGAGCATGGTCTCCTGCCCCCTGCCCCAGCTACTCTGTCCTTGCAATATTGGGTTAAAATGGAAGGAGTACTCAAGTTATGCTGAAGTCCACTTAATGTTCTTGTTTCTAATGTGTGTTATCACCGCTTTTTCCCAACCAGATTTCTAACAACTATCTAAACTAAGCCCTCCCCCCCTCACCCTCCCTCCCTCCCCTCCCTTGCAGCTGTCAAAGAGTCTTTTCTTCTATACACAAGTCTGTTTTTGAGATCTTATCGTAGAGGTCTCATACAATATTTGTCCTTTTGTTGCTGACTACTTTTGCTCAGCATAATGTCTTCCAGTTGAAACCAGGTTAGGAGATGTTTCCTGGAATCGTTATTCTTTATCATTGAGAAGTGCTCCATTGAGTATATGTACCATAGTTTACCTACCCATGCTTCTGTTGCTGGGCATCTGGATTGATTCCATCTTTTTGCTATCGTGGACTGTGCTGCGATAAACATTCTTGTGCATGTGCCTGTTGGTGTGAAAGGCCTTGATTCTGTAAGATATGTTCCAAGTAGTGGAATGACTGGGTCAAATGGTATATCGATATCCATTTTTTTAAGGAAGCGCCAGATTGCCTTCCAAAGAGGCTGGACCATTTTGCAACCCCACCAATAGTGTAGGAGGGTTCCACTTTCTCCACAGCCTCTCCAGCATTTGTTGTTTTGTGTTTTCTGGATCATGGCCAATCTTGTTTGGGTGAGTGAAGGAAGTTCTTTGACTAGAAAATCAATACTATCAGATATGTACTCAAGGATGCAATTCAAGGCAGAACATCCAGATATCAACATACATAGGGAATCCACAAAAGTAAATCAAAGCTAAAACACTAAAAATAGGGTAACAGAGCTCTCCTTAAGTAAATGATGACGAAATTATACCAAAAGAGGTACAGATTAATGTATTTATAGATCTTTAAGATGGAGAGGAAGTCAGGACAATACAAAGAAATTAAAGACAGGTTTAAATTTAGAATTTTAGGGGTGAGTATCAAGGTAACTATAAAGGAAATTAACAGTCCCATACATCAAAACAAGAAACAAAATCAAGAAGTCTCAGCTGACATAAAACTAACAACAATGAAAAGGATGAAAAGAAAAACCACAAACAGAAATCATTAGGCACAGAAAATTAAATGCAACAAATAAACTGTAAACAACACACCAAAAAAGGCATCAAAATGATACCAGGAAATTCATACCTGTCAATAGTTACATTGAATATAAATGGGTTGGTTGCGACAATAAAGAGACAAAGAGTATCACAATAGATAAAAATAGCAAGATCTGTCTATATGCTGCTTTCAAGACATATACCTTAGACTTAAAGATACAAATAAAATTAAACTCGAAGGATGGAAAAATTTATATCAAGCCAACGACATTAACAAAACAGCAGAAGTGGCAATATTAATTTCAGCTAAAACAGACATTAAAGTAAAATCAGTGGACAAGGAATGTCACTACATATTCCTAAAGAGTCAATACATCAGAAGGACATAACCAAATTAAATATTTACACACCCAATGGCGGGGCTTCTAAATATACCAAATGAACTCTAACAGCATGGAACAGAGAGACAGACAGTTCCACAATAATAGTAGGGGACTTCAACATACCACTCTTGGTGATGGATAGAACAGCCAGAAAGAGGCTCAAATAAAGACACGGAAGATCAAAATTCCACAATCAACCAACATGACCTCATAAACAAAAGAGAACATTCCACCTAACAGCAGATAAGTACACCTTCTTTTTCAGTGCAAGTGGAAAATTCTCCCAAATTGAACTGTAATAGGCCATAAAGCAAGTCTTAACAAAATCCAATGTACTGAAGTATTGCAAAGCACCTTCTCAAATCATAAAGCCATAAAAATAGAAATTAATAGCAGAAAAAGGAAGGGTGAAGAATCAAATACTTGGAAACTGAACTTTTTTTATTATTATGATTGAATGAAAATGTACATTCCTATATAAATTTGCATGCTCACCTATATGCAGCTTCCACTGCTCTCCCTGCATGGTGACAGCACACTCTTCCTCTCTGCTCCATACATGTCCTATTCTCCCAACAGTCTCCTACCTTCTCCTCTCCACCCATTCCCCTTCCACCAGTACGAGGTCAGTAGGACAATATCCTATCGATGCCTAGAACCATAAAGTGCCCACAAAATATAGTCACTCTGCTTCGCCAAGTCCAATCCATTCCTGTCTGAAAAGTTGACCTTCATTATGATTTATGGACAGGGGCAGCATGAGGGCCAGGGGCCATGCTCCCAGGGGAACCCTGAAGCCCCTGGACCATCAATTGTGGTCTTTTAGTGGAGATCTCAGGGTGCACCCCTATTCATTCTTGTGTTGCCAGTGAGACCCAACTTTGTGAGCTCCCTCGTGGCTATCACTGGTGGTGGCTGGGCACCATCTGGTTCTTCTGCTCACAAGTCGATGTAGACACCCACTCACGTGGGTTTCTCTGTCTTCTGGATTCTGTTTCCCCTATGTCGTTATGGACCTCAGCGATCATCCATGGAAACTGAGCAACATTTTGCTTAAAAACTTCTGGGTTATAGAAGAAATCAATAACTGACCAAAGAGATCCACAATCTATGTGACACAGAAAATGCAGTACTCAGAGTTCAATTTGTCTAATTAAATACACACATTCTAAAAGAATAAAGGGCTCAAATCAAGAAATTAATCTTGGAACTTGAACGAGAAGAGAGAGAGAGCAACAAAAGAACCCTTAGAGCAACCACAGGGAAACAGATAATAAAAATTAGAGCAGGACTAAACGAATTAAAAGATACAAAAACAACTGAAGGAGTTAACAGACCCAAATCTTTTTCTTGAAAAGATGAACAAAACCAATAAACCACTGGACAAACTGATGAAAGAAAACCAGGAGAGGAAGTAAATAACTTGAGTAGGAAATGATATGGTCGATATCACAAAAGAGCCAATTGAAATTAAAGGAATCATAACAAAATAGTATGAAAAATTGAACTCTAATAAATTTGAAAACCTAGAGGAAATGGACAAATTTCTAGAAACAGACAACCTACCCAAAGTAACACAAACAAAAGTAGAACAGCATAATAACCTATCACAAAAGAAGAGACTAAAAAAGCTATTTAAAAACTTGCAACCAAAAAAAGTCCTGGCCCGGACAGCTTCACTGGTGAATTCTTTAAAGTTCTATAGAAGAGTTAACACCACTGTTACTAAAGGTATTTCACAACATAGAAAAGGAAGAAATACTCCCAAATTCATTCTATGAAGCCAGCATAACCCTGATACCAAAACCAGGTAATGATAGCACAATAAAGTAAGATTACAGATGGCTTTGGCATCTCTCATGAGCTTAGATGTAAAAATCCTAAAGAAATTCTAGACAATTGAATTCAACAGCATATCAAAAAATAATTTACCATGACCAAGTAAGTCATACCAAGGTATGAAATACCAATGCTTAACATTAAAGCCCAGTGCTGTCGAGCTTAACATTAGAAAAACAACTAATATAATCAACCACATAAATAAAACAAAGACAGGAACCATTTGATTTTATCAGTTGATGCAGAAAAGGCACTTGACAAAGTCCAACCTTCATTCATGTTAACAACTCTCAACAAAATAGGAATACAAAGGAAATTGTTCAACACGATAAATGGCACCTTTGCAAAACCAACAGCTAACGTCATCCTAAGTGGAGAAAGATTGAAAGCATTCCCCTCAAGAATGGCAGCCACACAAAAGGTGCCCACTGTCAGCAGTTTTATTCAACATTGTGCTAGAGGTTCTAGCCAGAGGAATCAGACAAGACAAAGAAATAAAGGACATCCAAATTGGTAAGTAAGAAGTAAAACTGCCTTTACTTGTAGATGGTATGATCTTATACACAGAAAACCCTAAAGAATCTACAAAAAAACTACTAGAACAAATACAAGAGTTCAGCAAAGTATCAGAATATAAGATAAATAAATCAGTGGAATTCCTTTGCACCAACAAAGAGACCATCAAAGAGGAAATCACCAAATCAATACCACTTACAATGCTGCCAAGAGGATGAAATACTTAGGAATAAATCTAACCAAAGATGTAAAAGACCTATACAGAGAAAATTACAAGACTCAACCACAAGAAACCAAAAGAGACCTACTAAGTTAAAAAACCTACATTGCCCATGGATATGACTTAACATCATGAAAATGTCTATTGTACCCAAAGTGTTCTATAGAAACAATGCAATCCCAATAAAAATTCTGATGTCATTTATTAATGAGATGGAGAAACAAATCACCAACTTCACATGGAATAGAAGGAAGCCCCAGATAAGTACAGCATTACTGAAGAATAAGAACAAAGTTGGAGGCCTTACATTACCTGACTTTAGAACCTATTACACTGCCATGGTAGTCAAAATGCCTAGTACTTGTACAAAAACAGAGTATAGGCCAATGAAACAGAATAGAGGATACAGATACAACACCATCCACTTATGAGCAGCTTATATTTTACGAAGGCCCAAAGTCTCTGACCTGGGGGAAAAATAGTCTCTTTAACAAATGTTGTTGGCATAACTGGATGCCAGCCAAGTGCCGTCGAGTCTAGTCATCTTTAAAAAAATGAAACAAGACCCATATCTCACACTGTGCACAAAATCTAACTCAAATTGGATCAAAGACCTAAATACAAAATCTAAAACGATAAAGATTATGGAAGAAAAAAATAGGTAAAATGCTGGGAGCCACAATACACAGCATAAACAGATTACAGAATATTATTAACAATTAACAAACAACATAAGAGAAAATAGAGAAATACAAACTCCTAAAAATCAAACACTTATGCTATCCAGAGACTTCACAAAAAAGCCTGTCTATAGACTGGGAAAAAAATTACGGCAACCAAGAATCTTCTCAGTGTCTAATTTCCATAATATACAAGGTACTGCAAAATCTCAACAAGAAAAAGACAACCCAATTAAAAAATGGGCAACAATATCAACTGGCACTTCACAAAAGAAGACATTCAGGCAGCTAATGCATACACGAGGAAAGGCTCATGATCATTTGCCATTAAAGAAATCCAAATCAAAACTACAGTGGGATACCATCTCATCCCAGCAAGGCTTGCATTAATCCAAAATACACAAAACAATAAATGATGGAGAGACTGAAACACTTTTACACTACTGGTGGGAATATAGAATGGTACAATCACTTTGGAAATTGATTTGGTGCTTTCTTAAAAAGCTAGACATAGAAATACCATATGGTCTAGTAATCTTGCTTCTTGTAATATATCCTGGAGAAATAAGGGTTGTCACATGAACAGATATATGTGCACCAATGTTTATTGCACCACTGTCCACAATCACAGGAAAATGGAATCAACCTAGCTGTCTACCAGTGGACAAATGGATAAACAAACTATGGTATATTCATACAACGGAATACTATGCAATGGTAAAGAACAATGATTACTTTGGGAAACATTTGATAACACAGAGTCATCTGGAAGACATTATGATGTGTAAAATCAGTCAGTCATAAAAGGATAAATATTTCGTGAAACCATTATCACAAGGACTCAAGAAACAGTTTAAGCACTGAATCAAATAATCTTTGATGGTTACAAGAGAGGGGGTGGTAGAGAAATGCGTATTTATAGATTAGATATTAGATAGGCATTGGAGTAAGTAAAGAAATGACAGCAAGCAGATTAACACTGTGGGACTACACCAAAAGCTAATAAGCTTTCTAAATACAACCCAATATTTTGAAGGTCAGAGTAGTGGGGGCAGGGATCTAAGGACCATGGTTTTAGTAAACATCTATGTCAATTGGCATAAATAATTTTCTCACATAGAAGTGTGTGAGAGGGGGTTATGTGGCAAATTGACTTGGATTGTAAACTTTTACCTTCTTAAAAGTGGCAGCACTAAACTTATAACTGTCAACAATTACTATGAATGTAAATGGATTAAGTGCACCAATAGAGACAGAGAATAGCAGAACGGATAAAAAAAAGAAAAACAAAAACAGTTTGTGTATATGCTGCCTACAAGAGTCATACCATACAGTAAAAGACACAAACTAAAACTCACAGTATGGAAAAAACATACCAGGCAAACAACAATCAAAAAAGAGCAGGAGAAAAACATTAAAAAAAAAAAAAAAAAAGGGCAAGAGAAAGATGGCAGACTAGCCACACATCCCTTCTGATTCTACTAACAACTAAGGTTGTGAAAAACAACTGAATGGAGTGAAAAGGACATTCTAGGAGCTCCAAGATCAGGTGGAAATGTGTGAGATCAGACTGGACAACAGAAAGGGGAACAACTACTACTTTTGTCAGTGGCAAATTAGCAGTTCAAAGGGTCTCGCTTTTGTGAACATGGTAGCAGAGAAGTGGCTTAGGTGCAGAGGCCATCTTTGTTTGCCGGGACGCTGGAACTGGGACAGCTGCTCCTGGGAGTGTAGCTGGGGCTGGCTGTCACACTGAGCAGAGGTGCATGACTAGAGAGCATCTTTTTCAACCAAGAGGCTGAACTTGGGATGGTGGTACCTGGAGAATGTGGCAGTTGCTGGTGGCTAAGTGCACTAGAACCCTTCCTCTCCTTTCTTTGGGCTACAGCAGAAGCAAAATTCTGATGCACTACCTGGATTGGAAGTGGGATTGTATGTTTGTGCCCTGTGCTTTTCTCCTGGTCATAGACAGGAAGCACATATGCAAACCTTTGCGGAATCCCCAGAGACCGAGACAAATTCCAACAATCATTTCAAGATAAGTGCTCATGATTTCTTAGGACCCAATCCTTTCCTTTGTTCTGATTTCCCTTCCTATCTCCAGCCTTTTGGGCCTATGTTCTCTGCTTTGTGCCAGAGGCTAAATCCTGGTGTACTACCTGGGGGAAAGTGGGACATTTTACTTATGTGCCCTGAATTTTTCTCCCAATCTCAGAGAGGGAAGCTAAGGTAGAGGTATATGAAAACTCCACTGGATCCTCTGAGCTACAGATTGCTACACATACAGACTCACAGAGAAAGTTCAACGTTTGTGACTCAAACTTTTCCTATGTTCTGACTATACTCCCTATAGCCAGAATTTGTCCCCTCCATTCTCTGCTCTACCTTGACTCTCAGTTCTAGAGAACTACCTGGGCTGGTAGTGGGGTACTTTATGTGTGTGTCTGGAGATTTTCTCCTGGACCTGGAGAGGGAAACAAAGGAGAAGGGCTGGAAGAGTTCTACTGTCTGCCCTGAAGAAGCAATTCTTACTACATTTCTCAGTGTAGTTGTCACTCCAACCGTTGAGTGACAGGACCTCACAATTATTAAGGCTCCAATAACCATAGTAGTTCAAAAGACTAGACTGTTTGGACAGTCAAATCAAATTCAAACACACACACACACACACACACACACACACACACACACACACACGTTAGACTGCAATAACCTAACAATTAAATCACAGCTTTCTGATGGCTGAGAGACAGCAATCAATCTCTAAAGAAGCAGACTACTATGGCTCCAGAAAACTCCCAAAATAAAGAATTAAAAAAATTCCCTGATGAGGGGCAGAGTCAAGATGGCAGATTAAATGCACATCTTCCTAAATCCCTCTGGAAACAAAGACCTGAAATGATAATTAAATGGAGCCTTCTGGACACCTAGTGAGCCCTGGGATGTGGCACAGGACTGTTAATTTGGACTTCATACCACTGAATGCAAAACGTCCTCTCCTTCACTGATCGCACTCTCAGTGAACACAGGCTTGCACAAACCAAAGGTAACACACCATTTTGATTTTTTTTCCTCTGTCTTGGCTAGTGGGCAGAACTTGGACTTGACTAGCTGCTGGTCTCGGATGCACTGCTAGTGGGACCGGCAAATGTAATTGCCAGGTTCTGAGAGCCTGGCTTTGGACTCTATACAACTTGGCTCCCCTGGCCTATCTTTCTGCCTCCACCAAGAGGTAGCCGTACAGATGTGCTTGTGAAGGACGCCATCTTGATCCACTGGTAAGCAGGGAAGCCTAGGCAGAGGCCTTGGCCGGACTTGGTTCTTAGGGTGGGAGGTGGCTCCTGCTGGGGGGAGAGTACTTTTCTAGCAGGGAGGTGGTGTTTTGCACAGTGTTGCCTGGAACTGGGTCCCAGTGGTGGAGGCTGTGGACTCTGGGCATTTGGGCAGTCTTGGAACCTATTTCGGCCAGGAGCCTGGTCCTGGCCAGCTGGTGAGCTTGTGCGGGAAGCCATCTTGTTTTGCTGGGAGGTGGAGTCATCCATATGGAAGCCTCAGCTGGACCTAATTACTGGGCTGGTAGGCAGTACCTACCTAGAAGAGACTGCTTTTCCAGAATTCTACAGAGTATCACCTACAGTTGGGGATGGACAGCAGAGGCCAGCAGCCCAGCAGCCTTTGTGGATTTTGAGTTAGTTTATAACATCTGGGGTTCAATATAGAGGTGCTTACTTCACGAGTTGGGAAGAGGGACATATACACCTGAAAACATGAGTGACTTTAGAAGTTGTCAAATACTTCTTATGTCTGATTTTAAGATGGCCTAGGGAAACAACTGTGGTCCATCTTCACAGCGTCTCTCCCAGCCTGTATTGACCCACATGAAGCCCCAAAAGCAACAAACATTGGAGAAGATGGTAACGTGGAAATCACCCATGAGACGGTAACCCAGAAATCAATGATGGCATCAGAAGGACCCCCAAAGAAACCATCTGAGAAATTCTCAAAGAAACTTTTTGGAAACTATCAGAGGGTAAATAAAAAAGGATTACATATAGAGCTGTCCTAGACCTTATACAAAGCACAGAAGAGCAAAATTAAAAATTAAACAAGCAGCTTGGTCTGATGCAACATCAGTACTTGGAAATCCAACAGAACAAGAACAAGATCAAAGACATAGAAACTTCCATTCAAAGCCAAGAAAACAGAATGGAACAAATGGAAACAAGACATTCTGATTTGGAAGACAGAGCTACTGACTCCAGCATCTACGAGGAGAAATCAGGAAAAAGAAACAAGAAAAATGAAGAAACACTGAGAAGCACGTGGGACTCTATTAAGAGGAACAATCTACAATGAATTGGGGGTTCTGAACAGGGCAAGACACCTGAGAACACAGACAGTATTGTGGCTGAGCTGCTGACAGAAAACTTCCCAGAAATTATGAAAGAAGAGAATATAGACATCCAAGACACATATCAAATACCACTCAATATAGATCCCAACAGAAAGACTCCAAGACATATTATAATTGAGCTCAACAAAATGAAACATAAGCAGCAACTCTTAAAGGCAGCAAGACTCAAAGCAAAGCTAACAATCAGAGGGAATCCCTGTAGGCTTTCGCTGAACTTATCAGCAGAAATGCCGCAGGCATGGAGATAGTAGCATGACACATTCAAAACCTTGAAGGAGAAGAACTTCCAACCAAGAATTACACATCCTGCAAAACTATCTTTCAAATATGAAAAGGAAATTAAGACATTTGCAGTTAAACAGAAACTCAGAGACTTTGCAAAAACCAAACCAAAGCTGCAAGAAATACTGAAAGAATCTCTTGGCTTGAAAGAACAAAACCGCTGACTTTGTATTTTAGAAGGGCACATTATCCAGAATCCTACTCAGTTAGGGAAGGCTCCAAACACAATCAAAGCTATAATAGTGAAAGAAACAATCCAGTGATCGTATCATGTAAACCAATATGTCATCATATTAAAAAGAGGGATGTACTACAGTCCTTATAGTCCTTCCAGATGGAGAGGACGGTGACAAGACTGGTAGCAATCAAAATTGGGTTTATACATAGTTCATTAAGTGGGATCATAGAGGCAGCCGTAAAGCACAATAAAGAAGCAACATACCATATGAAGAAATGTAATACAGGAGTCTCAACAGCCACAAAACCAACCCTGAAAAAGGTGAAAAATCAAATGACAAAGAAGGTAGCAGAACAGATTAATAAGAACAACAGAGAAAACATCAACGCAAAAATAAACACATCACAATGGCAGCACTGAACACATACCCATCAATAATTACATTGAATGTGAATGGACTGAATGCTCCAGTAAAGAGACATCGAATGACATCTTGGATCAAAAGACATGACCCATCGATATGTTGCCTACAAGAAACTCACCTTAGACTTAAAGATATGAACAAACAGAAAATCAAAGGATAGAAGAATATATATCAAGCTAACAATGAACAAAGAAGAGCAGGCAATTCTAATCTCAGATAAAATTGATTTTAATTCAAAATCCACCATCGTGGACAAGGATGGACACATTTTATTGCTGAAAGGTTCAGTACACAAGCAGGACTTAACAATGTTAAATAATTATGCACCTACTATTAGAGCACCTAAATATGTCAAGCACGTCAAAGAAACACTGACTACACTCAAAAAGGAGATAGATCACTCCACAACAATAGTAGGAGACTACAACACTCCACTCTCAACATTGGACAGGTCATCTAGAAAAAAGCTTAATAAAGACACAGAAGACCTTATTGTCACAATTAACCAACTTGATCTCATCGACATATACAGAGCTTTCTGTCCATCAGTGCACAACTATATTTTCTTCTCCAGTGCACATGGAACATTTTCCTAAATAGACCATGTGTGAGGACATAAAGCAATTCTCAACAAGACCCATACCACTGGATTCATGCAAAGCATCTTCTCAGATCATAAAGTCATAAAAGTCAAAATCAATAGCAGAAAAAAGCATAGAAAGCAGAACTCATGGAAACTGAACATCTTACTAAAAAAAACATGGATTATCAAAGAAATCAAGGATGAAATAAAGAAATTTATGGATCCCAACGACAATGAAAACATTTCATATCAGAACCTATGGGATACACCCAAAGCAGTGCTCAGAGGTCAGTTTATCTCCATAAATGCACACATCTGGAAGGAAGAAAGAAACCAAATAAAAAAAACTGACCCTACAGCTTGAACAAGTAGAGAGAAAACAACAGAGGAACCCTTCAGGCACCAGAAGAAAACAAATCATAAAGATCAGAGCAGAATTAAGCAAATTAGAGAACAGAAGAACAATTGAAAAAATTGAACAGACTAAAAACTGGTTTTTGGAAAAGATGAACAAAATTGACAAACCATTGGCTAAACTTACTAAAGAAAAACAGGAAAGGAAACAAATAACCCAAACAAGAAATGAGAGGGGAGTTGTCACAACAGATTCAACAGAAAGCAAAAATATCATAGCTCAATACTATGAAAGACTGTGTTCTAACAAGTTTGAATTTCTTTAATAACTAAAGAT
>KN676341.1:1925733-1942507 GCA_000152225.2 Procavia capensis | reverse complement strand
TTCCCATATAAATTTACATGCCCACCTATATGCAGCTTCCACTGCTCTCCCTGCCCGGTGACAGCACACTATTCCTCTCTGCTCCATATATGTCTCATCCTCCCAACAGTCTCCTTTACCCTCCTCTCTACCCACTCCTTCCTCCAGCCAGAGTTCAGCAGGATGATATCCTATAGATGCATAGCTTTCTTAAAAAGCTAGAAATAGAAATACGGTATGATCCAGAAATCCCACTGCTTGGAATATACCCTACAGAAATAAGCGCTCCCACAAAAACAGATACATGCACACGAATGTTTATTGCAGCACTGTCCACAATAGCAAAAAGATGGAATCAACCTAGGTGCCCATCAACAGATGAATGGATAAGCAAACTATGGCATATACACACAATGGAACACTATTCAATGATAAAGATCAATGAAGATTTTACTGAATATCTCATAACCTGGAATCAACTGGAAGACATTGTGCTGAGTGAAATCACACGGCTGCAAAAGGACAAATATTGTATGAGACCACTAGTATAAGGCCTTAACAAAAGACTTATGTACAAAAGAAAATACTCTTTGAGGGCTACAAGGGTGGGGGGAGAGGGTTATTCATAGATTAGTTGATAGGAATTCTGTTAGGCAAAGCAAGTTACAACATGTAGTAGAAGGCAGGTCAGCATAACTTGGACAACACTATAAGCCAAAAGGTTTTCTAAATTCAACCAACATTTTAAAGGACATAGTAGCAGAGACAGGGTTCTGGAGACCATGTTTTTAGGGGACATCAATGTTAATTGACATAACCAGCCTTTTGGTAAGAGTCTTCTGCACCCCATATCAGTGAGTGGCATCTTGGGGTCTTAGAAGTCAGCTATCTGCCATCTAAAGAACATCACTCGGTCACAGCCCACCTGTAGAACATCAAAGACACAAGGAAAACTGAGCCCAAGAGAAAGAAGGACCCATGTAATTGGGAGACTACATCAGCAGGAGAACAGAAGGACTAGATGGTAACTGACCACCACCAAAGACAGCCTTGACAGGGAAGATAATGTAGAGTCCCTGACCTAACATGAGAGAAACTGGTGTGCAAATCTAGAAATCGATTAAAAGACCAGACGTGATAGTCCGTCAACTTTGAGGGTCCCCTGAGAACATGGCCCCTAGACTTGCTGCTGGCCCAGAGGTGAAACCGGTACTGAAACTAACACTTCATATAAAGAAGGGACCAGACCTGAGGACACAGAGTGATGCAGGTGGTGATTATACTTTATGTTTTAATATATATATGAGGCTGTCTTACTGGTTTATTTTTAGAGGGGATGGAAGAGTATGGAGAAGACAGGACAAGTACAAGTATTGATTGAAGTCAAAAGTGGTAAAGACGAGTGTTCCGTCACAGGGCAAGGAGAACAGATAGAGTTGCAGAGTGGTGGGTGCTCGGGATTTTATATGGCAAATTGACTTGGATTGTAAACTTTCACTTAGTCCCAATAAAAAGTTCAAAAATAAAAAAAGAGAAGGAGTGGCAGTATTTGTCTCTGAGAAAGTAACCTTAAAGCAAAATCGATGACACACAGTAAGGAAGGACCCTATATAATGATTAAAGGGTCAATACTCCAGGAAGACATAACCATAGTAAATATTACGTACACGATAAATACTATGTACACCACAATCAGCTCAAAAATACCTAAAACAAACTCTAACAGCATTGAAAATAGAAATAGACAGCTCCACAATAATAGTGCAGATTTCAATACACCACTTTTGGTGAAGGACAGAACATCCAAAAAGAAGCTCAGTAAAGACAAGGAATATCTAAATGCCACAAACAGCTTGATCTCATCAACATATACAGAACACTTCACCAAACAGTAGCCAAGTATACACTCTTTTTAAATGCACATGCAACATTCTCCAGAATAGACCAAATGTTAGGCCACAAAACAAGCCTTAACAGAATGCAAAACATTGAAATAATACAAAGCATCTTTTCAGATCACAAAGACATGAAAGTATAAATCAACAACAAAAAAGGCAAGGAAAAAAGCAAAGACAAAGAAACTGAGCAACACCTTGTTCAAAAACTACTTTGTTATAGAGGAAATTAAGGATGGAAAAAAATTCACAGAATCAAACTAGAGTGACAATATGTCTTACTAGAACTTTTGGGACACAGCTAAAGCAGTACTCAGAGGTCAATTTACACCAATAAATGTACACATAAAAGATGAAAAAAAAAGTGCCAGATAATAAAAATTAGAGCAGAATTAAATTAAATGAACAATATAAAAACAATTGAAAGAGTTAAGAAGACCAAATGTTGGTTCTTTGAAAAGATCAACAAAATTGACAAACCACTGGCCAAACTGACAAAAGAAAAATAGGAGAAGAAGCAAATAAGCCAGATAAGAAATGAGATATATAATACTGCAACAGATCCAACTGACAATATAAGAATTATAACAGAATACTGTGGAGAACTGTAGTATAACAAATTTGAATACCTGAAGAAAATGGAAGAATTGCTAGAAGCACACTGCCTACCTAATCTAATACAAATAGAGGTAGAACTAAACGAAATAAACCTATAACAGAAGAAGCTGAAGAGGTAATTATAAAGTTTCTAACAAAAACAATGAAAAGCCCTGGCTCTGATGGCTTCATTAGAGAATTCTACCAAACTTTCAGAGAATAGTTATCATCAGTACTAACAAAGGTATTTTAGAGCATAAAAAGGATGGAATACTCCCAAACTCATCTTATGAAGCCAGACTACCTCTCATACCAAAACCAGGTAAAGAAAATTGCAGAGCAATATCCCTCATGAACACGGATGCAAAAATCCTCAACAAAATACAAGCCAACCAAATTAAAAAAAAAAAAACATAAAAAAATAATAATAATTCACCATGACCAAGTGGAAGTCATACCAGGTATACAGGGATGATTCATCACCAGTAAAACAATCAATGTAATCCATTACATAAGTAAAACAAAAGAACCACTTGATCTCAGCAATTGATGAAGAAAAGGCATTGGACAAAGTCCAATACCCATTTATGCTAAAAACTCTCAGCAAAATAGGAACAGAAGGGAAGTTTATCAACATAAGTAAAGGCATTTATAGAAGCCAACAGCCAACATCATCCTAAATGGAAAGTCTGAGGCATTCCTCTTGAGAACAGGCACCAGGCAATGATGCCATTTATCAAAATTCTTATTGAACACTGTGCTGGAGGAACTAGCCAGAGAAATGAAGCAAAAAAAGAAATAAAGGGTATCCAAGTGGATAAAAGTACCCTGTATTTGCAGATGATATGATCTCATATACAGAAGAATACCAAAGAATCTTCAAGAAAACTGATGGAACAACAGAGGAGCTCAGCAAATGATCAGGATACAACATAAACACAAAAATCAGTTGGATTCCTCTACACCAACAAAGAGACATCGAAGAGGTAATCACCAAATCAATACCATTTACAATAGCCCCCAAGAAGATAAAGTACTTATGAATACATCTACCAGGAGACATAAAAGACCCATGCAAAGGAAACTAAAGGACACTACTGCAAGAAACCAAAACAGACCTGCATAAGTGGAAAAACATACCTTGTTTGTGGATAGGAAGGCAATGTTGTGCAAATGTCAATTCTTCCTGAAGCAATCGACAGATATAATGACACCCTGATTAAATTCAAATGACTTTTTTTAAAGAGATAAAGAAACAAATAATCAACTTGATATGGAAAAGGAAGAGGTTCTTGTTAAGTAACACATTACTAAAAAAGAAGAACAAAGTGGGAGGCCTCACATTACCTGACTTTAGAACTCATTATGTCTTCATGGTAGTTAAAACAGCTTGATACTAGTACAATAACAGATGTATAGACTGATGGTACAGAACTGAGGATTCAGACATAAATTCATCTACCCATAAACAGCTGATATTTGACAAAGGCAAAAAGTCCATTAAATGGGGAAAAGGCAAGTCTGTTTAACAAATGGTGCTGGCTTAACTGGATATCCATTTGCAAAAAATTAAACAAGATACTTATCTTACACCATGTACAAAAACTAACTCAAAATGGATCAAAGACCTAAATATAAAATCTAAAACAATAAAGACCATGGAAGAAAAAATAGGACCAACTCTAAGAAGCCTAATACATGGCATAAACAGAATATAAAATGTAACTAAAAATACATAAACACTAAAAGAGAAACTAGACAACTGGGAGCTCCTAGAAATCAAATACCTATGCTTATCCAAACAATTTGCCAAAAGAGTTAAAAGACAAGCCACAGATTGGGGGAAAAACAGCTATGACACAGAGGATCAGGGTCTAATATCTAAAATCTGCAAGATACTTCAGAAACTGAACTACAAAAAGACAGCCTAGTTTAAAAAATGGGCAAAGGATATGAACAGGTACTTCACCAAAGAAAATATTCGGGTGGCTCACAGATATGAGGAAATAATCACAGTCATTATTCATTAAACCAAAATAAATAAACACCAAACAAGTACCATCAAGTCGATTCCAACTCACAGCAACCCCATAGGGCAGAGTAGAACTGCTCCATAATTTCTAAGGAGTGCCTGGCAGATTTGAACTGTCAATCATTTGATTAGCAGATGTAGCACTTAACTACTACACCACCAGGGTTTCCTATTATTCATTAGAGAAATGGAAATCAAAACTACAATGAGATACCATCTTATCCCAACAAAGTTAGCATTAATCCAAAAAACACAAAATAATAAATGTGGGAGACATTGTGAAGAGACTGAAACATGTATGCACTGCTGGTGAGAATGTAGCATGGTATAATGACTTTGGAAATCTATTTGGCGCTTTCTTTAAAAGCTAGAAATAGAAAGATTATATGATCCAGCAATCCCACTTCTTGTAATATATCCTAGAGAAATAAGAGCTGTCACATGAGTAGATATATGTACACTCATGTTCATTGCAGCACTGTTCACAATGACAAAGAAAAAAAATAGTAACAAGTTATGTGCATACCAGCAAATGAATGGATAAACAAATTATGGCATATTCACACAACAGAATACTATACAATGGTAAAGACCAACAACGAATCCGAAAAACATCCTACAACATGGGTGAATCTAGAAGGGATTATACTGAATGAAATTAGTCAGTTGCAAAAGGACAAATATTGTATGAGACCACTATTACAAGGTCAAAAAAAGGTTTAAACACAGAAGAAAATATTCCTTGATGGTTACAAGGGTGGGGAGAGAGGGAGGTAGAATCTACTGACTAGACAATAGGCAAGAATTTCCTTGGGTGAAGGGAAGGCAATACACAATACAGGGAAGTCAGCACAACTGGACTAAACCAAAAGCTATGAAATTTCCTGAAACAGAACTAGACACTTGTAGGGACAGAGTAGTAGCTGCAGGGTTCTGGGGATCATGCTTTTGGGGGACATCTAGGTCAAGTGACATAGCCAGGTTTACTTAAGAAAATGCTTTGCATCCCACTCTGGTGAGTGGCATCTGGGGTCTTAAAAGCTTGTGAGTAGCCATCTAAGCCAATTAGTCCTAACACACCTTGAGCAACAGCAAATAAAGAACATTGGAGACACAAGAAAAGTATTATTAGTCCAAGAGACAAAAGGGCCAGATAAACTAAAGACTCCATCATCCTGATACTGGAAGGACTAGATAGTGTACAGCTACCACCAATCACCCCTCTGACAGGGAACACAAGAAAAAGTCCTTGATGGAGCAGGAGAAAAGTGTGGCTGCAGAATTCAAATTCACGTAAAAAATCCAGACTTAATGGTCTGGCTGAGACTAGAGAAACTCCCAAAGATGTGCCCCTCAGACTTTTAACCCAGAACAAAAATCATTCCTGAAGTCAACTCATCAGACAAAATTTAGTCTAGAGAGTAAAACATAAAATAATACTTGTGAAGAGTGTGCTTCTTATTCAAGTAGATACTCGAGACTAAATGGGCAGCTCCTGTGCAGAGGCTGGATGAAAAAGCAGAAAGGAACAGGAGCTCGGTAAATCGACACAGAAAACCCAAGATGAAAAGGAGCAGTGTGCCGCCACATCACAGAGACTGAACCTTAGTCACATAATAGTAAGTGTATAAATTCTTGTATGAGAAATTAACTTAAGCTGTAAACTTTCACTTAAATCACAGTAATAATAATAATTTAAAAAAGATTAATGAAGCTCACTGCATAAGCGATTTGTCCACTGTATGTTTCTCCCAGGTACTACTTTCTTTTTCTCTATATGTCAGTTAACTAGCTACCTCTGGGCAGACTTGAGCCTTCAACTTTTCAGTTAACGGTTGGGTGTGTTAATGATCCATACCACCTAGTACTCCCTAGGTCTGAATAAAGTCTTGGAGCAGGATAGAAAAGAACTTACAAAAATATTCTCTGAAGCCGCACCACCTGGGCTGGTATCTTGGCTTGGCACTTCTTAACTATGAAAACTTTAAGTTACTTCTCCCCTCTGTCCTTCCATTTACTGATAATCATAGCACCTACCCTTACACAGGATTGCTTTATGATTAAATGAGTTCTTATCGATGGCACTTGGCTGGCTTGGCTATATTTAAAGCACTTACATAGTACTTAACTATGTGCCAGACATTGTTCTAAGTGCTAGCTAGTAAAATTTCATCTCAGGCATGATTTACAGTATTTTGGAAAAAGACGTGAGTTCATTTTGGGAAAAGTAACACTTCCTTATGTTAGTATTTTGGCAGTAGGAATTAGTGAGACCCTGGATAGGAAAGTGAATATTAAAGGTAAATGTTGGTGATGCTAAGTCCATCTTCCGCTTCCCAGTTAGAAATTGTCCCTCCATTGCTTAATTTGGAAGTACAAGGCTTTAATTATATTAGAGATACTTTAGATTTTCTTGTAAGTTCTTAATTTAGGAAACATGTATTGAATATTAGTTATGTGCTGGGCAGTGTGCCAGGTGGTAAAGACACATGCAGTATTCTAATTGTGTACATTATAACAACATCGTAAGCTTCTGCATGGCAGGAATTATGTTTTATGCTTTTTTGTATTTTCCACAGCACTTTATTCACAAAAAGAGAATAATAAATATTTTGAAAGTTTAACATATAATTTAAATAGAGAATGATGAATATATGAGCATTATTTATGTGCATTAATTATGTATACCGACATTCTATAAATATATATACCTGTGATTCATTTAGGGAAATATGATGTCTGAATAAATTCATTTCTTCAAAGATGTCAAGAATCTGTTTAGGTGACAAACATCAGCCTCTGCTAGACTTCACTATTTTTATATGCACCCTCCCATGCCCTTCATACTGAGGTTCACATGCAGACTTAGATCAATTATAACATAAGTCAGAATTTAGACAAGTTACTCTGGTTCCACATCAAATGGTGTTCACCATCAGGCAAAATTCGGTGACCATGGATTCCTGCCATGGTTCCTCTGTTCATGAGCTTTAATTCCCAGCCCTGTTCCCAATTTACAGACTGGAATTTCTTTACTGGCTTTGTTCCAGCAGTCTCTTTAGATCCTCAGTATTCTTTTGAGCTAGACATTCTGCCTTAAATTTGCAATTATTCTTTTCTGGGCAGGGGACCTCGCACTTTAACATAGAAGCCTCTGGTTCTCAATTTAGAGTGAATAGAACTCATTATCCACAGATTTATCCTTCTGCCTTACCTTACAAGTACTCCTTAACATGCTGCGCTCCCTGCTTGGTGGACCATTCAGTCTCACCGCAGCATTCCACTCTGGGTTTAACACCTTACACACCTGACTACCAACCATGTGCTGAAATAGAGGTCACCACTGCCCTTGGAAACCATACTAGCTCCCAGGTTTGAGCTGCTTCTGTCAATTTCAGTTACTATTTTGATGAGTAACCCACAGTGCCCCCTAGTGAATACCAACATATATCAACATACATAATTTTTCCTTTTTAAATGACTACCATTGCACCTTGCCAGAATTCTTACTTTCTTAGCGAAAAACAAAACAAGGCAAACGTTTGCCAGTGAGGGATGAGAAGCAGTGGATAAACACACAAGCCTTCCCATCTACTGGGGACATCAATTCTGAAGCCTTTTCCATGCTGTTTCTCAGAAGGATAACCAATGAGATTAAAGCTCCATTGCCACAAAAGTAATTCCTTCAATAATGAACTCTTATTTTGTGTTTCCAGAGACTGACTCTCAAATAAACTACTTGTATTCAAGTCCTTGTCTCAGTCTGTTTAAAAGAACTCAAAGTAAAACACCTCTCAAATCAGAATTACCTTTCTTTCTTTCAGTTAAGATAACATGTCTGAAGACACTTTTCTAGGGACAAAGTTTTCTGGCATAATGTAAACAAATCTTCCTTGTGGCTGATAACACTCAAAGTGCAATAGACTCTGAACAAGCCGTGTACTTCACTGCAGATAACAGAAATGGACTCCTTTCAAAATCTTTAGAAGAAAGTAAATCTGCTGAAAGAGTATTGAACCCCAAACCAAACCTACTGTTATCAAGTTGATTCCAATTCTTAGCAACCATGTAGGACAGAAGAGGGCTATCTCACAGTGTTTCCAAGGAGATCTTGCTAGATTCAAAATGCCCACCTTTTGGTTAGCAGCCATAGCACTTAACCACTATGCCACGAAGGTTTCCAGGAGATCATTAAATTGAAAAAGTTTGGAGAATTGGGTTCAAACAATACAGAGTAAATAAAAGTTCTATTGTAGAAATATTCTACTTAGATTTTCACTGTTAGATTTGTGCATCACGCTGGTGGAATGTCACATGTTGGATTTATCAGAAGCATTCACTAAGAAGGAGTTTGGAGTGCAAGATGTTTCTTAGTCATCAAAACCTGCCAAGGGAAGGGAAAGGACAGAGGATTGGGTAAGGGGAGGATTGTGATGAAGACTCAAGTAATCCTCCACCAACCTGGCAAGGAGCTCAGGAGCAAGTAATGCCCACAAAATTTTCATGCGTTGGGCTGAAATTGTTGTTCTTTATGTCATCACCCAGTTCAGTTGCCAGATGTAGATTGCCCAATAAAGGACATAACATTAGCCAAGGTGGCTCTCTGCAGCTGTACCAGACCCTGAAGGTGTCAACAGCTGGCGGCTGGCTGCTTCACACACTCTCTGCAACTGAGCAGCAAGTTCTTCCTTGAGAGCGATCTGAGTGGTGCATCTTGAGTCTAACACATGGATCCTCATGCTTCCACAGTCTCCAACATAATCTCTAAATGGCCTGCACCTGTGTATCATCCTTTAAAGTTCAAAGTCTTAGGAGGGAGCCACTGAATGGTCATGCTTGTGTCGAGGACCCACAATGTATCTTCCAGGGATCAAGAATAGGAACCCTGTTCATTTCTGGGTTTCTATAGTAGGAGTGGAGAGACCTATCACCCATCTGTCTTTAGATTCTTCCCAGAAAGGAAGAGCATAATCTGGGAAACCAAAATTACAGTGGTCCACTACAGTTTCTACTTTTGGCTATCAAATACACCTATACACAATTTGTTTTTCTTTTTCCCTGATTTCTTCTCTCTCTCCTTCTGTTCTTTCCTTCCTTTACTATGTCTTTATTATAAAATAAAAATTGTCCTCACCTAGCATAATGCATCCTGAAAATGTATTTACTACACTTACTACACGCAAATCTTCACCTAGATCTCTGGTAATTGGCACTCTCTCGTTATTAGATTTGTCAAAATTTTATTTCAGTTTCTTCAAATATAGACTAAACACTCGCCGCCAACAAACACTATTATATAACAGAGAGGAGTACATAAAAGAGAACACAGTTAAAATATGTAAATTTGCATATCACAAAAGGAGAGATGAGTAGATGCTCCTGTCCTGATTTCCAAAAGTAGAGTTGACGTTATTATTGGTATTTATGACTTATTTCCTCACTTATTTCATGTTTCCTTTGCCTTCGTGCACTGTGACTATTTCTTTCTCAATGAGAGATCTTATTTGAGCCTACGACTTCAACTAGCACTAAGGATCAATACTGCTAAAGTTCTACATTCAATCTTCAAGCCTCTCTTTTTCCTTACTAGATTTCCTTACTGGAGAACTCCAACAGATACCTAAAACTCAGCTTGTCCAAATATCCCTCTCTCCAAGCAAAACCCAAAATCTTTCCTTCCTGTATTTCTTCACTGACCCATTTAACCTGGAAGTCTTCCCAATGTTCTCCTTCTATCCCTTTCCACATTGACATTCTACTGGTGGCAATTTTGTAAATCCTGCTTCTTAGTTATTTCTCAAATCTACTTCCTCTTTTCCTTTCCCACCACCATTCTCTTGGAAACCCTGATGGCATAATTGGTTAAGTGCTGCATCTGCTAACCAAAATTTCAGCAGTTCAAATCCTCCAGGCACTCCTTGAAAACTCTATGGGGCAGTTCTACTCTGACCTATAGGGTCACTATGAGTTGGACCTGAATTGACAGCAGAGGGCTTGTTTTTTTTTGACCACCATTCTCTTAGCTCTTGATCCTTCTTGACAGAGCAGTTATTGTAGTTCTAAAAGATATTTCTCTGCCCAAGAGTCTATTTTAGTACATTCTCAACTTTTCTATCAGATAAACTTGGTAAAATGTAAAATATTGTGTCTTCAATGGCTTTTTGTTGCTCTCAGGATTAAGTTCAAGCTTTTTTTCTCTTCTGATGCTTAAGATATAGATTCCCATAGAATTCTGACATCCTCGCTCTCCTGTCACACACGATGTTAGGAACTTCTTGGTGCAGCACATATTGGGAGGTTGTCTTTGCTATTAGTTGTTGTTGAACTGATTCTGATTCATGGTGACTCCATGTGTGCTGAGTAGGTTTTCAAGATTATGACCTTTCAGAAGCAGATTGCCTTCAAAAGTACCCTGAGTAGGTTCGAATCACCAACATTCTGCTAGTAGTTCAGTCCATAGCTATTTATACCACCCAGGGACTCCTCAACACGGTGGGTGGTGCAGGTTTTTCTAGAATATATGTGAATGATGCCCCCGGAAATACAAGATTGTACTCTATGTGGATGATACTCTTTCATGTTATACAAAGGGAGGACAGTGGGTTTAGGCTCCATGATTCTCACTGCCTTTAATTCCTTGAACTGTCTTTGTATTTCTGTTTTAATTTGAATGTTGATGTCATCTGTCTTTGTTATGTTTTCCCTAGGTGAATTAATGTGGCTCGAGATAACGCTATCCTTTCTCAAAATATTTAACCCTTTATTTTTTCCTGATATAATTTGTTGCAAATATCTTAAAAATCTCTCAAAAGTCACCACCTCTTTATTGACTTTTCAATTTGTTGGAATCATAATTACTCTGGGTGCTTTTCTCTAACATTTATATGCTTTCATTTTATTGACATCTTGGTAACACTGCAGTTTCTGTCAGCAAATGAAATGTCTTTAACACAACATAGACCATGTAATATAGTCTATCAATTATTATAGGTTACACAACATCCAGGAATAGCTTGTATCATCCATTTTTAGAGTAACTGTAGTAACCCAAAAAAAAAAAAACCTTGAAATGGAGCACTAGAAGATGGCTTTTGTATTTGATGAGCTAGGGTAGAGGTAAGCCATAATTTGGGGTTCCCTTACCTATCACTGTAGTTGATTTAGCAGTTGTGATCTAAGTATAATGGTAAAACAGAGAACCCAAGGAATAAATTCACACACTCGTGCCTGGACCCACACAACTGCACAAAGGCACACATGAGCATGAACATATACATGAAATTTTTTAAAAAGTGATTTCATTTCCTTCCTAAGAAAGAGTGCAAGCTCAAGTATCGTGGATACAATTGTATTTGGATACAATTGTATTTCCTCATTCAGTACATTTTCATGTGATTTCTACATGGAGTTTTGTATTTCTGCGTTTATTTTACCCTACCAAAGTTCTGTTGACCTTGTAGGAAGCTCCATGGTAGTCCACACGGAAACAAGAAGAAAAAGACCTTCAGAGCTGAGAATAATCACTGGCTTCTCTCTCTAGCGCTTTTAGGCCCTTGTACATAATTTGTTATGCTTTTTCTCTTCTCAGTTTCTCTCAGGACACTGGCCTTTCCAGCTTCTCCCTCTCACAGAATATTTGTGTTTCAGATTACTTTCTATAGCCAGATCTGCTTCCATTTACCCTGGTTGAATTTAATTTTATTTCCTGCCCTGACTTTAACCTTGTTAAGTCTAACAGAATGATTTCTCAGTCTTTGCTGGTCAAGGCAACACCTTCCAATTTAGTATTGTCTGTGCATTTAATTATCTCTCTGTTTACCCTGTAAGATACCTTTTCACTTCAATAAGCTGCTGTTTGTCATTTTCGTTTTGTTAGCTTTTATTTTATGCCCTTTACATTCATTTTAGTCTCTACAGCAGGATTTAATTAATTTTTAAAGGACTATTTCTTGATGCAGTCTACATAACTGTGATTAGCAGTGAGCTGGACCGGGATGGCATTTTTCAGAGTAACAGGCTCATAACTAATTCTGCCTCACTTTGACAGATTTGTACATCACTAATTGATAATAAGATTGTTTATGCAAAACTTTGGCATTCTAAAACAAAAAATGAAAAACCTTGATGACAGACAGTAAAGGCACACAATGCAAATTAAACCACAGTATCTAATTGTCCTCATAACCAGGAAATGAATATAGTACAAAATACCATTTCTTTTTTACACTAGAATGAGGCTAAACAACACATGTCAGCAATAACAATAATAGTAATAAAATAAAAGATAGGACAAATTAAGAAACTTGAAAATCTCATTATAACTGGCTAATAATATTCAAGGTTATTTTAGTGTCTAATTTGTTTTTAATTTTTCACTGTAGTACAATTTACATATTAAAAACAAACATATCATAAGTATACTGCTTAATAATTTTCCAGACGGAATCTCCCCATGTAGTTAGCACCAAGATCTAGAAACAGAATCTGTTGGCACACCAGAAGCTCCCTTCACAATCTCTTCTAGTTTTGCCCCTACCCAAAGGTAACCACTGTGCCAACTTTCAGAAATATAGACTAGCTTCACTTGCCTTGGGATTTTATAAAACTGTAGTTGTACAGTGTTATGTGCTAAAAGATGGAGATAGGAAACCAAAAGGGAAGAACATGCTCTGCATGTCTCAAGCAAAAAGAACTGAAGAAAAAATTCCTGCAGTCACTTTAAGAAAAACAACTTGGTCAACGTTCAACAATTTTAATAGGTAGCATATGACCAGGAACTGATGGCATTAAAGAAAGAACGTGAAACTGTGTTGAAGACATTGGTGAGAAACAAGGCACCAGGAATTGACAGAATATCAACTGAGAGGTTTCAACAAAATGATGCAGTGCTCAAAGTGCTCATTTGTCTATGCCAAGAAATTTGGAAGAATGGAAGAGATCCATAATTATGCCTATTTTAAAGAAAGTTGATCCAATTGAATGTAGAAATTAGTGAACATCATTATCAATACCACATGCAAGTAAAGTTTTGCTGAAAATCATTGAAAAGAAGCCGAAGTATGTTGACAGGGAACTGCCAAAAATTCAGGTCAGATTCAGAAGAGGACATGGAGCCAGGGATATCACTGCTGATGACAGAAGTTTCTATGTCTTGGATTTTGTTCTTGATCTGTTGGATTTCCGAGTACTGGTGTTCCATCAGATCTAACAGCTTGTTTAGTTTTTCATTTTGCTCTGCTGCATTTTGTATAGGATCTAAAAGGGTTCTCTATATAATCCTTTTGTATTCACCTTCTGATAGTTTTATAAAAGTTTCTTTGTCTGGGAAGTTCTGAGGTGGTTTCTTTTGGGGGCCTTCTGAAGCAATGGGTGATTTCTTGGTTATAGTTTTCTTCAGAGTTTGTTGCTTTTTGGGCATCATGTGAGGCAACAGTGGCTGGGAGAGGTGCTGTGAGGATGGACCATAGTTGTTTCTCTAGGCTATCTTAAAATGTGAGGTAAAAAGCATCTGACAAGTTCAAAAGTAAGTCAGGTATTCAGGTGTACAGGTCCCTCTTCCCAGTTGGCAAAGTAAGCACCCCATATCCAATCCCCAATGTCATAAATTGGCTCAAAATACACAAAGGCTACTGCTCTGCTGGCCTCTGCTGTGAGGCCCTAGCTTTAGATGACACTGTGTAGAATACTGCTTTTCTGCTGGAAAAGCGCTCTCCTCTGTGCAGATGCTGCCTTCAAGCCCAGGCATTAGGTCCAGCTGAGGCTTCTATATGGGTATTCTGCCTCTCAGTGGAACAAGATTGTATCCTGCACAAGCTCGCCACCTGGCTGGGACAACGCTACTGGTGTAAAGAGAGACTAAAGGTACTGAGATGAATAGAGTCCATAGCCTCTATTGCCAGGCCCCAGCCATAGGCGACACTGTGTAAAATACTGCTTTTACTGTCAGAAAAGCACTGTTCCATGGGCAAGCACTGCCTCCCAGCCTAGGAACTAAGTCCAGCTGGGGCCTCCATATGGGTGTCTCTGTCTCTTACTGGATCAAGATAGTGTCATGAACAAGCTTTCCACTGCCTCACTACTAGCTAGTATATGGCAGGGGCAGAAAGAAAGTTCAAAGGTGCCAAGATGCACAGAGTCCAAAGCTGGGCTCTCAAAATACCACAATTGCACTTTCCAAACCCACCAGCAGTGTGCCTGAGATTAGAAGCTATTCTGTCCCAGCTCCTCCCACTGGCTAAGACAGAGGAAAAAAAATTAAAATAGTGAGTTACCTTCGGTCTATGCAAGCCTGCACTCACTGAGAGTGGGGTCAGCGAAAGAGAGGAGGTTTTGCATTCATTGGTATGAAGTCCAAATGAACAGCCTTACACTGCATCCTAGGACTCACTAGGTGTCCAGAAGACTCAGTTTAATTATAAATTCAGGTCTTTGTTTCCAGAGAGATTTAGGGAGACATGTGTTTAGTTCACCATCTTGACTCTACCCCCAAAGTACTGAAACATTGCAAAGCATCTTTTCTGACCATAAAGCCATGAAAGTAGAAATCAATAACATAAAAAGAAAAGGGGGAAAAGAAAACAAATACGTGGAAATTGAACAACACCTTGCTCCAAAATGACTGGTTTACAAAAGACTTCAAGGATAGACTAAAGAAATTAATAGAATCAAATGAGACTGAAAACACATGCTACCAGAAACCATGGGACAAAGCAAAAGCAGTTCTCAGAGGTCAATTTATTTTAATAAATGCACACATCCAAAAAGAAAAAAAATAAAAAGGCACAAACTAAGGAATTAACTATACAGCTTGAACAAGCGTGAAGACAGCAGCAAAAGAACACACCGAGCTCCCAAAGAAAGCAAATAATCAGAATGAGAGCAGAACAAAAAAGAAAAATGATTGAAAGAGCTAACAAGATTAAAAAAAATGTTTTAAAACTCAACAAAATTCTTAACGCATTTCCCAAACTGACAAAAGAAAAGAGGTGAGGAGGTGGAGTCAAGATGGTGGACTAAGCACACGTCTCCTTATATCCCTCTGGAAACCAAGACCTGAACTGACAATCAAACAGAGCCTTCTGATCACCTAATGAGCCTCAGGACACGGTACAGAGCTGTTAATTGGGACTTCATACCACTCAGTAATAGACCTCCTCTCTTTCGCTGACTCCTGCTCCTGGCTAGCCCCGGCTCTCACGGACGGAAGGTAAACGCACCATTTTGACTTCTTTTCCTCTGTCTCGGCCGGCGGGCAGAGCTGGGTCTTGCCTGGCAGCTAGACTCAGACACACTGCTGGGGGGATAGGCAGGCGAAATTCCCGTATTCTGAGAGCCAGGCTCGGGACTCTGTTAATCTAACCACTTTGAGCCTTTCGTTTTGAAGCTGCCTCAGCGGGCTTTGTGCGGTACTTTGCGGTCAGTATGCGGGTCACCATGTTGGTACTGAGACTTTAGCAGGACCTCGTTCTTAGCCTGAGAGTCAGCGCCTGCAAACGGGACAGCGCTTCTCCGACAGAGAACTAGTGATTTTGGACAGTATTGCCTACGTTTGGGGGCCCTGCAACAGAAGCAGAGGAATCATTACCTCTCGGCACCTTTAGCCCCTCTGTCTGCTGCCTGTGTGGAGGACGCCATCTTGGATACAGTGGCTGCAGCTGGACATAATTCTTAGCTTGGGAGCCAGAGCCTGCCCACAGGAGAGCACTTTTCTATCACAAAACCAGTACTTGATGCAGTGTTGGCTAAGGCTAGGCCTTGTCAGCAGAGGCCACCAGGGCAGTAGCATTGCTGTACTCTGAACTAGTTTGTTATCATCTAGGGTTGGATATAGTGGCGCTTACTTTGTCAGTTGAGAAGAGGGACCTCTACACCTGAAAACCTAACTGACTTGTGAACTGGTCAGATATCTTTTGCTTTACATTTGAAGACAGCCTAGAGAAACATTTGCAATCCATCCTCACAGTACCTCTTCCAGCCTCTATATACTCACATGGGACCCAAAAAGCAACAGACAATTGTGGCATACAAGCAATCACTCATGGCTTCAGAAGGCTCCCAAACAAAGCAACAAGGACTTTTCCCGATGAAGAAACTTTTATGAAAGCATCAGGAAGTGAATACAAATTGATTATATACAGAGCACTTCTAGACCTTATATAAAATGCAGCAGAATAAATTGAAAAATTAAGCAAGTTGTTAGATCTGATGGAACACCAGTACTCTGAAATCCAACAGATCAAGAAGAAAATCAAAGACATAGAAACTTCCATGC
>KN676341.1:1838686-1919710 GCA_000152225.2 Procavia capensis | reverse complement strand
AGGATGAGACATGTATGGAGCAGAGAGGAATAGTGTGCAGTCACTGGACAGGGAGAGCAGTGGAAGCTGCATATAGGTGGGCATGTAAATTTATAGGTGAATGTACATTTTCACTCAGTTATGTTAAATAAAAATAAAAAAATGACAGCACTAAATACATATCTATCAATAATTAGACTGTAAATGGACTGAAAATTCCAGTAAGAGACAACGACACCTTGAATCAAAAAACATGATCCGTCTATACATTCCTTACAAGAAACACACCTTAGATTTAAAGATAAGAACAAACTGAAAATTAAAAGATAGAATAATATATACCAAGTTAACAATACACAAAGAAGAGTAGTTGTGTCAATACTAATCTCAGAGAAAATAGGTTTTAATGCAAAATCCACCATCACGGACGAAACAGTCACTATTGTTGAAAGGTCCAATACACAAGCAGGACTTAATAATATTAAATATTTATGCACCCAATACTAGAACATCTAAATACATTGAACAAACACTGACAACATTGAAAAATGAGATAGATCACTCCACAATAATAGTGGGAGACTTCAACACTTCACTTTCGGTAATGGACAGATCATCTAGAAAAAAGCTCAGTAAAGACACAGAAGATTTTATTGTGACAATTAACCAATTAGACCTCATTGACATATACAGAACTTTTTATCCATCAACAGATAAGTACACCTTTTTCTCCAATGCACATGGAACGTTTTGCAGAATAGACGATGTGTTAGTATATAAGTCCAATCTCAACAAAATCTAAACCACTGAATTATTGCAAAGCATCTTCTCAGACCATAAAACCATAAGAGTTGAAATCAATAGCAGAAAACAATAGAAATGGGAACTCCTGGAAACTGAACAACACTTTGCTCAAAAAGCCATGCGTTATAGAAGAAATCAAGGATGAGATAAAGAAATTTATGGATTCAAACATGAACAAAAATGCTTCCTCCCAGGATCTATGGGATATAGCCAAAGCAGTGCTCAGAGGTCAGTTTATCTATATAAATGCACACATCCTGAAGGAAGAAAGGATACAAATCAAAGACTTAACCACACAGGTTGAACAAGTAGAAAGAGCGCAACAGAGGAACCCCTCAGTCACCAGAAAAAAAAACAGATCATAAAGACTGGAGCCAAACTAAATGAATTAGAGACTAGAAGAACAACTGAAAAAAACTGACTAAACTAGTAGCTGATTTTTTGAAAAAGTCAAGGAAATTGACAAACCATTGGCTAAACTTACTAAAGAAAAACAGGAAACAACCAGAATAAGAAATGAGATGGGTGATGTCACAACAGATCCAACAGAGATCAAAAGCATCATAACAGAATACTATGAAAGACTGTACTGTAACAGATTTGAAAAATCTATAGAAAATGGAGAAATTCCTAGATTCATATCACCTACCAAAATTATCATAAGAAGAGGTAGAACAACTTGATAAACCAATCACAAAGGAAGAGATTGAAAAAGTAATAAAAAAAACTACCAACTAAAAAAGCCCTGGCCCAGACTGCTTGACTGCAGAATTCTACCAAGCTTTTAGAGAAGAGTTAACTTCAATACTACTAAAACTATTTCACAGCATAGAAGAGGATGGAATACTCCCAAATCCGTTCTATGAAGCCAGAATAACCCTGATACCAAAGCCAGGAAAAGATCCCACAAGAAAGAAGAATTACAGACCAACATCACCATGAACCTAGATGCAAAAACCAATTGCCAATAGAATTTAACAACATATCAAAAAAAACCCAACTCATCATGACCAAGTTGTATTCATACCAGGGATGCATGGCTGGTTCAACATCAGAAAAACAATGTGATCAATCACATAAATATCACAAAAGATAAGAGTTACCTGATTTTGTCAATTGACACAGAAAACGCATTTGACACAGTCCAATACCCATTCATGCTAAAAACTCACAGGAAAATCAGAATAGAAAGAAATTCCTCAATGCATTAAGGGCCATCTATTCAAGGCCAACAACCTACATCATCCTGAATGGAGAGAAACTGAAAGAATTCCCCTTGAGAATGGGAACATGACAAAGATGCCCACTCTCACCTCTCTGTTCAACATTGTACTAGAAGTTCTGGCCAGAGAAATTAGACAAGACAAAGAAATAAAGGGCATCTGCATTAGCAAATAAGAAGTAAAAATCTGCCTGTTTCCAGATGATATGATTGTATACACTGAGAATCCTAAAGTATCCATAAGTAAACTACTCGAATAGAACAGTTCAGCAGTATCAAGATATAAAATAAACATGTGTAAATCACACGGATTCCTTTATGCCAACAAATAGGTCATCAAAGAAGAAATCACCAAATCAACACCATTTACTATACCACCCAAGAAGATAAATACCTGGGAATAAATCTAACTAGAGAAATAAGAGACCTATACAAACAGAACCACAAGAGCTTGCTGCAAGAAACTAAGAGAGACTTAAAAAAATGGATAAACCTACCCTGCTCATGGATAGGAAGACTTAATGTTGTGAAAATGTCTATTCTACCCAAAGCCATTTACATATACAATGCAATCCCAATGCAAATTCCAGTGACATTTTTAATGAGATGGAGAAACACATCACCAACTTTGCTTGGAAAATGAAAAAATGCTGGATAAGAAATCCCAGATAAGCAAAGCACACCACTGGGAGGCCTCTCGCTACCAGACCTTAGAAGCTATTACACTGCCACAGTAGTCAAAACAGCTTGGTACTGGTAGAAAAAGAGTCAAATAGACCAATGGAACAGAGTTGAGACTTCAGAGATGCCACTATCCTCCTATGAACAGCTGATACTCGACAAAGGCCCTAAGACTATAGACTGGGGTAAAAGCAGTCTGCTTAACAAATTTTGCTGGCAAAATTGGATTTCTATTTGCAAAAATTGAAACAAGACCCATATCTCGCACCTTACACAAAAGCTAACTCAAATGGGATAAAAGACCTAAATATCAAACCCAAAATGATACAGGTCATGTAAGAAAAAGTAGGATCAACAATGGAAGTTTTAATAAACAACTTAGACAGACTTCAAAATCTTGCAAACAAAGCACAGTCAACAGAAAATAGATAAATGGGAATTACTAAGAATCAAACACTTTTGCTCATCTGAAGACTTTATCAAAAGAATTAAGACCACCTACAGAATGGGAAAAAATATTTTACAATTGTATGTCAAATAACATCCGATCTCCCTAAGCTACAAGGTTCTGCACAATATCAACAAGAAAAGGGTAAATACCCCAATTAAATAATAGGCAAGGGAGATGGACAGACACTTCACTAAAGAGAACATCCAGACAGCTAAAAGAGACATGAGGAAATGCTCATGATCATTAGCTATTAAAGAAATCCAAATCAAAACTACAATGAGATACCATTTCACCCCAACAAGGTTGGCCAAGATGCAAAAAACACAAAGCAACAAATGCTGGAGATGCTGTGGAGAGATCACAACTCTCGTACACTGCTGGTGGGATTGCAAAATGGTATAATCTTTTTGGAAAGCAGTCTGGTGCTTCCTTACAAAGTTGGAAATAGATATACCACTTGATCCAATAATTCCACTTCTTGGACTATATCCTACAGAATCAAGGGCAGTCACATGAACAGAGACACACTCACGAATGTTTATTGCAGCAGTCCACAATAGCAAAAAGATGGAATCAACCTAGATGCTGAACAATGGATGAACAGGTAAACAAACTATGGTATATATTCAATAGAACACTATTCAATGATAAAGAATAACGATGATTTCAGGAAGTACCTCATAACCTGGTTTAACCTGGAGGACATTATGTTGAGTGGAATCAGTCAGTGGCACAAGGAGAAATATTGTATAAGACCCCTACTATAAAGAATTAAAAACAGACTCACGTATAGAAGAAAAGACTCTGACAGCCACAAGGGAAAGTAGGGTGTGAGGGACTGGGCTGGTTATAGATTAGACATTTGGTAGAAATTTGGTTGGGTTAAAACAGTGACAGCCCACATTAAATAGAAGATCACCCTAATTGAATGTTAACATAAACTGCAAACTCTTCTATCTTAACCCAATATTGCAAATATAGAGTAGCAGGGGTGGGGATGCAGGGACCATGCTCTCAGGGGACATCAAGGCCAATTGGCATAACCAGCTTATTGCTAAGAGAATCTTCTGCATCCTATATTGCTGAGTGTGTTGAGGGTCTTAAAAATTAGCAAGCTGCTATCTGAGGTACATCAAATGGTCCCAACTCAGCCTGAACAGATGACCACCAAGAACAACAAAGACATGAGGTAAAAAGAGCCCAGAAGACACAAAGGCCCACGTGAATGGGTGACTGTATCAACATGCAACCAGAAGAATCTGATGGTGCCCGGCCACCACTAAAGACAGCCATCATTGGGCTAGCAATGTGGCGTCCCAGTGTCAACATGAGAAAGAACTCCACTAAAAGACCGTGATTGATGGTCCAAAGGCCTGGGATTTCCCCTGGGAGCATGGACCCGATATTTGCTGCTGCCCCTGACCTTAAATCATTACTGAGGTCAACTCTTTGGAGAGGAATTGATTGGACTCAGGGACACAATGTGACTATATGGTGTGTATACTTTATGTTTCTATGCATCTATAGGATGCTGTCCTACTGACCTCTTAGTAGAGGGGAGAAGAGAGAGTAGAGATCAGGGGACAAGAGATTGTTCAGAGGATAGGATATGTATGGAACAGATGGGAAGAGTGTGCTGTCACCAGGCAAGGAGAGCAGAAGGAGTTGCACATAGGCGGACATTCAAATTTAACTTGGATTTTATACTTTCACTCAATCACAATAAAATAGAAAAAAATTGTGGTGTTGGCATAGAATATTAAATATGAGGACTGCCAGTTAATTTTGTATAGTCATCTTAGAAAAAGTACTACATACCTCACTGCTGAATATCACTGTGGTCACCTTGGAAGTACTCCCCTTGGGATGCTAGGCACTGGCACCAGCGCCTAGTCCAGTATGGCTGTCAGAACTGTCATCATATTACCCTCAATGTCCTGAACATCATCAAAATGTCTTACTTTCAATAAAGGTCATTGGGTGTCAGATCAGGTGAGTAGGGAGGGTATAGAGATGTTTGTTTACTGGCTAAAAACTCCCTCTCAGACAACAATACATTTAAGTTTGTGAACTTGCCACCTTGCTACTATGCACAGTGGACATTGCAGAAAGAGTTCCAAAATTGCTTTGAAGGGTGGACTAGGTGCTGGCGTCTGTGCCTAGCTTCCCAGGGGGAATACTCCGAAAATGACCGTAATGATATTCAGCAATAAGCACCTGCCAGACCTTGTATACCATGAACTGACAAACAAGTGAAAAAATTGGTCTTGGAAGAAGTACAACCAGAAGGCTCTTTAAAAGAAAGGATGGTGAGACTACTTCTTACATACTTTGGATATTTTGTCATGGGGAATCAGTGCCTGGAGAAGAACATCATGCTTGGTAAAATACAGAATCTTCAGAAAAAGAGTAAGACCCTCAACAAGTTGGACTGACACAGTAGCTACAACAATGGGTTGAAGTGTAGCAATGATTGTGAGCATAGCGCAGAACCAAGTAGTGTCCTGTTCTGTGGTACACAGGGTCACTATGAGTCAGAATTGACTTGGTTCCACCTAAGAAAAACAACAGCAACACAGTGTTGTGGATTAAATTTTGTCCCCACCAAAAAGAAATGTAGAAATCCTAACATCTATACCTGTAAATATGAAACTCTTTGCTAATAATTGTTTTCTTTTGATATGTTAATGAAACCACAGCAGAGTAGAATAGGTCCTGAACCTAATCACTGATGTTATAAAAAGAGCAGAATACACACAGAGACCCACACTCAGGGAAAGGCAGACACCAAGACATGCCAAATAACACCAAGGAATGAGAAACTCCTGGAACTACTGGAAAGGAAGAGATCTCCCCTAAATCACATGTCCTGAGTTGGGCTTCTAGCCTCCACAACTGTGAGGCAATAAATTCTTATTCTTTAAAGCCATCTACCTGTGTTATTTTTTGTTATAGAAGCCTAAGTAACTAAGACATAAAGTATATCTGTTGTGTCCAATTTCTTTCACTGAACATTATTTTAGTGAGATACATTCATGCTGTTGCATAGAGCTGTAAATTGTTTGCATCATTACTATATAGCATTCAGTTCAATTAAGTGAATATGTCACAATTTATTATTCATTACACTATTGATGGGTATTTGGGTAGTTTCCTTCATCACTAGTATTATTAGTGGTGTGATGAATATCCCAGGGTAGGTCCTTTGATAAATATGTATGTATCTCTCTTGAGTATAAAGCTACATGCTGAACTACTGATTTATATGATGTCATATATACATATACATTTTAAAAAAACACTGCTGTTGAGTCAGGTTTGACTCACAGTGACCCTAGAGGTCAGAGTAGAACTGCCCCATAGAGTTTCCAAGGAGCACCTGGCAGATTTGAACTGCTGACCTTTTAGTTAGCAGATATAGCACTTAACCTACTATGCCACCAGAGTTTCCATGTGTATGTGTGTGTGTGTGTGTGTGCGTGTATGTACACATACACATACATATATTTGTATTTACTAGATACAACTGCACGATATTCCAAAGTAGTTGTACTAACTTATACTCTCAGCAGTAATGTACCAACGTGTTTCGTATCTTATAAAATGCCCTCCTCAACTTACCAACTTTTCTTTAAAGGAAACATGACATCTTATCCTGTTCTTTAACTAGTAAATCCAATGACAGACAGTCATACAGTACCAGATGGGAATTTTCTCTATGTGGAGATAATTCTCTTCCTTCTTCTGCTTGAAGGAATGTGTCAACTTTTTAGATCACAAGGTAACATCTGATAGCACATCTATAATAGGTGTTCTGAAATATTAGTTAAATCAAAAATGTCAGAAAAGAAGAATAGGAAATTTATTTTATGACAACTTCTAAAGTTTATTTAAGTACACAGAACAAAGGAGGCAATAAAATACAATTTTTGAAATATTTTTAATGATCAAATAAGAGTACCTGGATAGTGTAAACAGTTATCACACTTGGCTGCTAACTTAAATACTGAAGATTTGAAACTACCCAAAAGCACCTGGGAAAAAAGACCTAGCAACCTACTCTGAAAAATCAGCCATTGAAACCACTATGGAGTACATATAGTTCTACTCTGACATATGAGGCCACTATGAGTTGGAGTATTACTGGACAAAAACTGGTTTTAATGGCTAAACAATCCTTTTGGATGTTTTGATGCTGGTTTGGAATTGTTAATGCAGTCAGACAGAAAAAAAATGAATTAAGAAGACTTATTTGATGTTGATATCATTGCCAAGGCCAAGTGCCGTCGAGTCGGATACGACTCACGCTTGGTATCATTACTGATTATAAAATAATACTGTTCAAATAATTTTTAAGAGCTGAGCAGTGGGTGAATGTGAGTGTCTGGCAAACAAGATCTATGCCATGCTCAGTTTTTTATACCCTGTAGTGTTTAACATAAGTAGTGGAAAGAACATGATTAGTGTGAAATAAATGACTGTAAAAAAATAAAGAAAACAAATAAGCAGGAAACTCTCAGCAGTCTATTACATATAATTAAACCCTTTATTTAAGCCACTAAAAGTGACTGTCATGAGAACAGATATCAGGTTTAGAGAATAAACAAAAGATGAGGAGAAAACAGATGGTTATTTGATGAGATGCAAACCTGATTGTGAGCTGTGCTTTGCGTAATACTTTACTTTTAACTCTTCCTGTCCTTGCATTCCCCCAAATGATGCAAGCATCAACAATTAAACTGATTGGAATATATTGATTTTGTAATCATTTCTTCTGTGGGAAATTATGAATTTACACATATAGGCACAGCATCTGATTTTTGAATGTTTTATACATTTGTGTGTGTGTGCTTATTGTTTTTAGAGCTTAGATTAAGATAGTGGAGGTCTGGTAGTGCAGTGCTTAAGTACTTGGCTACTAACCAAAAGGTCAAAATTTCTAACCTACCACCTACCACCTACCCAACTACAGAAAGAAGTGGAAGTCTGCTAGCATAAAGATTACAGGTTTGGAAAGCCTGTGGGTAGTTCTATTTGAGTTGGAATCAAGTTAAAGCCAATGGATTTTGTTGTTGTTTTTTTAGACTAAGTTAAGCTAAATTATGTCTAAAGGTATAGTTTAATAACTAAGGCATCATATACAGTTCTAATCTCAGAGGATACATTCTTGCTCCATATTTTCTGGTGATAACATCTAGTCCCCTTTAAAGAATAAACTGTCTGCTACCCTAATGTTTTCAGCTCAATCTTTCAGGTAATCTAATAGTTGTACAACATGTAGACACAGCAGATGTGACAAGAAGCAAAACCAAGGAAGAAATGCTAAGATTCACTGTCTGATTTCTTTCTAGTACACCTAAAACAGAAATGGACATTTTCATATCTGAAAGATTTCTAAGGACTATGAAGATGTAGGTGTTGAATTTTGTGTGTGTATTGTATGTGTACCTAAGATTTTCAGGCTGACAGATATGTTGATAACTCATAAAGCCAACAGGATTCTGGGATATAATTTAATGAGGGAATTCCTAATTGAACTTCTGCTCCAAGAAATGTGTGATTGCATTTCATCAAAGGGGCATTATACATACAATTTCTAATTATTCAAGAGCTCATTAACTAGTCAGTAGATTGTCCAAGCAACTTGATTTTCTTTTACCCTCTTGATTTCTAACCTCACAAAATGTCTTTATTCACCGTCAGCTCCAGAAGCCATGGAGGAAAAGAGAAGGCACAACTTTAGCTAATAAATCTTTGTTTTTGTTAGGTGCTGTCAAGCCAATTCTGACTCATAGAGGCCACGTATATAACAAAGTGAAAGGTCGTGTGATCCTGCACCATCTTCACAGTCATTGTTCTGTTTGAGCCCATTGTTGCAGCTACTGTGTTGATCTATTTCATTGAGGTTCCCCCTCCTTTTCACCGACCCTATGCTTCACCAAGCATGACGTCCTTCTCCAGGGACTGGTCCCACCTAATAACATTGCTAAAGTACATGAGAGGAAGTCTTACCATCTTGGTTTCTAAGGAGAATTCTGGTTATTTTCTGGTAAAATTATAGTAATTAAATTAGGAAGGTTAAAAAATAGAAGAAAAAGGATGATAGCATTAGAAATAATATTTCGTGTCATTTATGGGTTTTGGAAACCCTAGTGGCACTATCCCACTGGAAACTCTATGGGGCAGTTTTACTCTGTCTATAGGGTCACTATGAGTCAGAATTGACTTAGTGGCAGTGGATTTGTGGATATTAAAGGTTTTTTTTGCCATAGTAAAGTGACCAAGAGTGTAATAGAATAACTCAGACTTTTGGAAATGTTCAAAGTTGAACTTTTCTGTCATTGTTTTCAGAAATGTTCAATGTTGAAATCTTCTGTGATTGTGTTTTCAGAGCACTGAGGTAAGAGAACAAACTGGTGGACTGGGTTTGGGGTTTTACTGTGATAGAAGTGCATACTTCCACCCATTGTGGTCTCAGAATGAGGACAATTCAGCTGTGCTGTGAAAGAACCATTTTTTTGGCTCAATTATGTGGCTTATGGCATTTGGGAAAACAGGGATTAAACTGTAAACCAAGGATACAGTGAGTTAAAATGTTATGGAGGAAAAAAATAGAAAGAAGAAAGTAAGTTATTCCAGAGCTTAGGGAACCCAAGCATTCTCTGTTCCAGGAAATAGTGTTAGCTCCCTGTTTACTGTGAGACCCTGAGAAAGCCCATGAATTTCTTTAAGCCATAGTTTCCTTGTATTTCAAGTAAGAATAATTTCTTTCCTATGTAACACAATTATTCTCTGTCATTGCTATAAAAAAAATGCTTGCATGAAAAGTTTTTGGATATATTTAAAACACACATACTGAGCAAAAGATCCTTTTAAAAAATGAGTTTAAAGGGTAGCCAAAACTAATTTGAATTGCTTCAACTTGAGACCTAGGCAAGACTAGATCAGGCATTCTGTTGAATTTGCATTTGGGGAATATATTGTGGAAGAAATGGTAACAGGAAATGGGAAAAGAAGAATAAAAAGCCAAACATGTACTGAACACCTACTATGAATTAGGCACATTGCATATATTATATTACTTAATCCCTCACAACCTTGTGAGGTGGTTATTGTTTTCTCTATTTTACATCTCAAGAAATAGACGTTCTGAATAGTTCAGTAACTTGTCTAAATTTATACAGCTAGTAAAAGTGTAAAAGCGTGAGACAAGACTTAACTGATGTGCACTTGGTCTCGCACTTTATCAGCCCACCAAACCAAACCAAAGCTATTGCTGTGGAGTCAAATGGATGCATAGTGATTTAATAGGACAGAGTAGAACTGGTCTATAGAGTTTCTAAAGAGCAGTTGGTAGATTCAAACTGCCAACGTTTTGGTCAACAGCTGAGCTCATAACTGCTGTGCCACCAAGGTTCCTTATCAGCCCACCAGAACATCTCTAAATGTCTACTGAGGAGTTCATCAGTACCACAGAAAACAAGGAGCCTGAAGGATTCAGTTTGTTGTTATTTGAAGAAGTGAATTGCAAGTTCCAAGTTTCTTTAACAAGTCTCCATTAAAAAAAAATTGTCTTTGAAAATTGTAGAAAATTTTTAAACAATTTTTATGATAATTAAGTGAAAATATACAATCCAAGTCAATTTTTCGTACCTGCCTCTCTAAAACTGTCTATTCTCCCCACCCTGTGTTCTCCCCACCCTGTGACAGCACACTCCTTTTCACTCTTCTAGCATCCTCCCAGTGAACACCTGTTCCCTCCTCTCCAGCCTCTCCTGTCCCCTCTAGAAAGAACTTAATATGACAGCCTGATAAAAATGTATAAAACCATAAAGAACACATACCACATGCTCACCCTGTGTTCCTGAGCCCAGTCCATTCTTAGTCTGAAGAGCTGAGCTCAGTACTGGTTTCAGGACTGGGGCAGCAGCAAGTATAGGGGGCCGCATTCCCAGGGGACCCTCCAGGTTGTTGGACCATAAATTCTGGTCTTTTAGTAACGTTCTTGATCTGCACATCTCTTTTTCATTTGTGCTACATCAGGGGCTCTACATTGTGCTCCCTATCAAGGCTATCTTTGACGGTGGCCAGGCACCATCTGGTTCTTCTGGTCTCATGCTGATACAGTCTCCCAATCATATGGGTCCTTTTGTCTCCTGCACTCAATTTTTCTCATGTCTTTGATGTTCTCAGTGGTCATCTGTTCCAGGTGGATTGGAAACAATCGATGTTCCTCAGACAAGTGGTTAAGTACTTAGCTACTGACTGAAAACTCAGCAGTTCAAATCCACCAGCCACTCTACAGAAGAAAGACCAGCAATCTTCTCCCATAAAGATTACAGCCCAGGAAAACTGCAGAAATTTTGCAAACTATTACATGTTTGTTTTAATAGTAAATACTGTCTCATATTATATAAAATTAGCACTTCAAAAATATAAGTTTTATTTATTTTAAGTTGTCCATCACTATGTTGTCAGGTACGCATTAAAGATGGTCAGCTCCAGGATTATATTCCCAAAGAGGGGAAACAAAGTTGTTTTCACTGTCGTAGATTGAATTTTCAACCTAATGCCTGGATTTTTGCTTAAGACAGTGAGTTTTTGGCTAAAAATATTTTCCTCTCAGGTGAGTTTTGGGTTATTCAGTTGCCATTAAGTCAGCTTTACTTATGGCAACCATACATATAACAAAGTGAATCATTTCAGTCCTGTGGTATCTTCATGATCTTTGGTATAAGCCAGCCAAGTGCCGTCGAGTCGGATCCGACTCATGGCGATCTTTGGTATGCTTGAGCTGATTGTTGAAGTTTGCTATAGATTGTGTCCTCGAAGAAATCTGTGTCAACATGGTTAGTCCATGATTCCCCATATTGTGTGGTTGTCCTCCAATTTGTTATCTGATGTAATTATACTATGTGGTATAAATCTTAACCTCTATGACAACAGTGAGGCAGGAGTTGTAGCAGTTATGTTAATGAGGTAGGACTCAATATACAGGATTCATTGTATTCTTAGTCAATCTCTTTTGAGACATCAAAGAGAAAAACAAACATAAAGGAGCATAATTACAACCAAGCAAGATGATCTTGGAGAGGAGCACTTACTTTGGACCCAGGGTACCTACACTGAGAATCTCCAAGACCCTGGGGAAGACTGATGCCGAGACATATGAAGATCTTCAAGGAACAATGGGCCCACAGATGTTGAAGGAAGGCAAGAACTTTCCCCAGAGCCAACAGAGAAAACGCTCCCCCCTGGAACTGGCACTCTGCTTCCTGACTTCTAGCTTTAGAAGCAATTACCTTAATGAGGCAGGATACAATATACAGAAGTAGGTTGTATCTTGAGTCAATCTCTTTAGAAATATGAAAGACAGAATGGAGCACAGAGAAGAGGAACCTCATTACAACCAAGCAAGAAGAGCCAGGAGTGGATCATATCCTGTCGTCCCAGGATTGCTATGTGGAGAAGCTCCTAGATTAGGACAAAATTAACAACAAGGAACTTCCTCCAGAGCTAGTAAGATAGTAAGAGTCTTCCCTTCAAACTAGTGCCCTGAATTTGGACTTCTAGCCTCCTAAACTGTGAGAGAATAAATTTCTTTGTTAAAGGCATCCACTTGAAGCATTTCTGTTATAGCAGCACTACATAACTAAGACAAAGCTGTGTATCAATCTATGTCTTTGCGGGTGTCATGGATTGAATTGTGTCCCCCCCCAAAATATGTGTAGCCATGTGGCTGGGCCATGATTCCCAGTATCTTGTGACTGTCCTCCATTTTGTGGTTTTCCTAAACTGTATGTTAAAAGATTAGGATGGGGCTGTGAATCCCTTCATAAGATCACCTCCTTGCTCCACCGTAAAGAGAGTTTCCCTGGAGTATGGCTTGCCCCATCCTTAATCCTTTCATCCTACGAGAGATAAAAGGACAGAGAAGCAGACAGAGAATTGGGAACCTTGTATCATCAAGCCAGCAGCACCGGGAGAAGAGCGTGTCCTTCAGACCTGAGGTTCCTGCGCCAAGATGCTCCCTGGATAAAGACTGATGCAATGCTGGACGTGCCTCCTGAGCCAACAAGGGGAAAGCCTTCCCCTGGAGTGGACACCCTGAATATGGACCTGCAGCCTACCAGACTACGTAAGAATAAACCTTCTTTTGTTAAAGCCATTCACTCTGTGGTATTTCTGTTAGAGCAGCCTGAGCTGACTAAAACAGAATTTGGTACCGTGAGAGTGGGGTGCTGCTCTAGCAAATACCTAAAATGTGGGAGCCATTTTGAAACTGTGAATGGATAGAAGATTCAGAAGGAACGAAGAAGGTGCAGATGGTGAGAAATGACAGAGGACTGGTGGCCGCAGCAGCAACAGCAGGAGCAGCAGAACCAGGGGCAGCGCTGGAGCTGATCCATGGAGCGAGAGAGCTGAGTGCTGATGCAGAGTTTTCCTCGTGTAATGTGGTGCCTCCGGGCACTTAAATTGGCAGAGCTGGCCTTGTTGACCCACAGAGTGAGAGAGCTGAGTGCCTTTGGGCAGGATGCTTTGTAGCAAGAGTGGGGTACCTCCGGGCACATGAATCAGTGGAGCTACAGAGCTTTGGAACACTTGTCCTTGCAGGGGAGATGTGGGCCTGAGGCCCAGGCCATGCGGCCACAGGAAGCTGAAGATGAAGAGACAAACAGCATGAGAAGCTGAGCTGCCTCAGTCTCAAAAGGTATGGCCATGACCTCCGGGGTTTGAAAGGGTGGAACCATGGTGTCCTGTGTTCGTAAGGGTGGAATTGCCACTCAGTTGGGCTTAAAGAAGATGGGGCAGAGTTTCTGTCCAAGTGGACCTTGAAGGCAGAGTTGTAGCATGGGGCTGGAGGTCTACACTCAAAATCCAGACAGTGTGGCCAATACCTAGAGTCTGGAGAGCAGGGCCATTGTGTAGAATGTCTCAGAAAATGTAAGAGTATTTCCAAAGCTTTGAGGGCTAATGTAATGTGTTTTGCTGACTCACTTGTTGCCTGTTAGTGCCTTCTTTCCCTGCAATTACTCCTATTTACAATGCAACGTCTAACTTGTGCCTGTTCTGCCACTGTACCTTTAGAAGCAGATAGCTTACCTTCTAGGTTTCACAGATGTAGAAGAGTTTTTGTATTTTGGACTTGGAACTGATGTAAGACTTCTGTCATATGGGATGGACATGATTTTGCTATGATGAGATAAATGTGCTATATGTTTCTATGATGTGATTTTTAGGGTGCGAAAGAGTGGGATGTCATGGATTGAATTGTATCCCCCCAAAATATGTGTAGCCATGTGGCTGGGCCATGATTCCCAGTATCTTGTGACTGTCCTCCATTTTGTGGTTTTCCTAAGCTGTATGTTAAAGGATTAGGGTCTGGCTGTGAGTCCCTTCATAAGATCACCTCCTTGCTCCACTGTAAAGGGAGTTTCCCTGGAGTATGGCTTGCCCCACCCTTAATCCTTTCATCCTACGAGAGATAAAAGGACAGAGAAGCAGGCAGAGAATTGGGAACCTTGTACCATCAAGCAAGCAGCACCAGGAGAAGAGCGTGTCCTTCAGACCTGAGGTTCCTGTGCCAAGATGCTCTCTGGACAAAGACTGATGCAATGCTGGACATGCCTCCTGAGTTGACAAGGGGAAAGCCTTCCCCTGGAGCGGACAACCTGAATATGGACCTGCAGTCTACTGGACTATGTAAGAACAAACCTACCTTTGTTAAAGCCATCCACCTGTGTTATTTCTGTTAGAGCAGCCCAAGCTGACTAAAACAAAGGGTGTTGCTCATTTTTGCTGGCTAACAAAAACAAGCTTTGGGTAGGGCCAATGAAATATATTTCAACAGTTCCTAGAAATTATCCCAGGTTTTTTGAGGAAAGGATGTGTGAGGCTCAAAGAGCCAGACTGCAATTTGAAGAGTCTCATAAAAGCTGGAGACATTAAAGGACATTTTGTTTACCAGCTCCTCTCTCTGAGGGGATGGTAGATCAGTGAAGCTGCTGGGGAAAGCAGCATTTGAAGACAGCCCACTGAGTAGAAAACATGATTTTCATCAATAATAGCAGCTACTGTGAAAGTAACAAAAGGAGCTAGAAACCTGGCATCAAAGCTTAGCATGATCATTTCCCAAACAAAAGCCAGATGCTTAGTTCTATAAGTCCTATATGGCCCACTTTCCTAGTAGGTCCAGAGTCTTTAAAAGTCAGTGTGATGGGACTAAAGTTTTGATAATCTGTCTATGTTTACCTTTTATCAGGCAGCTATAGCAAAGTGAGTAAAGTTTTACACAAACATAAAGCATGATCATCATCATTGTCGTCATTATCACTACCAAAAATACTTAGGTATTTCAAGGAGAGAGAAGCAAAGAGTATAAGGTTTTACCTTTCCACTGGTCCTGACTTGAGTCTGGTAACCTGACATTGACTTCTACCTGGTTGCCTCAGTTTAGTATTTAGACTTTAACAGTAGTCTTTCAAATGGCTGACTTGCTTAAACTGAGACTTCCAGCATCCTGTGTAATAAAGCTGTCTCAGGCATAATATCTTTGGTTCTGGAAAGATGACCTTTAGTGACTTAGAAGTGAGATTATTCTGTCAAAATGTATGAACTCCACTAAATATAGGATCATGAAGACAGCCTAGAGGAGAAAATGAGTAAAGGGTGGGGATATGGTCAATTACTGTTGCCATTCCTTATCTACAGAGGATGCATCTACTTGCCTCAGTCCAAGCATTGCCAGGAGGGAATGGGAACCCAGGGTCATTAGATCTTCTGATTTTTCAATGAAATCATGAAATTCAGATTATTTTGTGAAATGTCTGCATTTAAAATATTAGTAACTAATTAAAAAAAGTGTACATGCCTTGGGAGGCCAATAAATATATATCTATGGGCCACAGTGGATCAAATGCTTTACAAAATATTTTACTCAAGCAGGACTAAGATGACAAAGTAGCCATGCATTTCTGGTGATCTCTCTAACAACAAAGGCCAAAAAGAAAAAAGGAATTGATTATATATGACATTCTAGGAGCTCGAAATCTAAAAGGGAAAGTGGAGAAATCAGACTGAATGATAGGGAAGGGAAAGTAAGCTCAGAAGTACCTAGAATTGCCTCACTAGACCCACTGGAAATTGACTACAGCCATCACAATGAACAAAGCACTGGGATTCAGAGGTTATCTTCCTCAGCAGAAGAGGCTTAGCATCAGAGAGTTCACTCATGCCTCCAGATCAGCGGAAAGTGACAGTTGATTGTTAAACACTAAGTGCTTGCATCTAACCTAACACACACAGGTATAAAACTCCTTCAAGATAAACCTCTCACTTTTCCCAGTGCTATGCTCTCCCTTCTCTGCATTGCACCCCGCTCTGGAGTCTCATACTATTACCTGATCCAAAAGTAGGACTCCTTATGCGTGCCCTGAAATATTCTCCTACATATGGAGAGGGCACTATCTGTTTGTTATAAACAGATGGAAAGAGGGAAAAAAAAAAACCTGTCAACTCCCCTGGGCCACAAATGCAAGGCAGTAAAAGTTCCTTTGCTTAGGATCAGGTAGCAGAGGACATAGCTTCTTCACAGACATTCACAGATGGTTTTCAGCCCCTTGCCTTTCTCAGCACATGCATCCAGATACATGTGCCTACCCCAATAACCACTGACCATCTGTAACTATTGGGAGGAGCCTGCATTACACACTTGGTGACTGACTACCTAGACACCTGAGCTGAATCCACACAAGGAAAGTAAAAAGACTCCTGGGCTTGCACGCCCAACAATAACTATAACTACCTGATGACAGGGCATTAGAGCTTCAAAAGCACAAATAACAAAATTACCATACAGGACCAGGCTATTTGGACATTTCAAAGTAAGAAGCTAAAACACATAAGCAAACCTAAAATAAATGCAAAAACTGACTGATATCTCAGAGACAATAGTCACTATGAAATCACTTAAAGATGCAGATCATGATGGATTCAGAAAGTTCTAAAAATAAAGAATCAAGACATTTCCTTGGGGGGGTCAAGATGGTGGAGTAGACAAATACTTCCTGTGACCCTATTAACAATAAAGATCCAAAAGAAAAAATGAATCCAGTATATAAGACATCCTAGGAGCCCTGACCATCTAAGGGAAAGTTGAGAAATTGGACTGAGAAACAGGGATGTGAGAGTAGCACCAGAAGTACATAGGATTTCACAGACCTGACCTGCAGGGAAATGGCCACAGCCACAGTGTGGTTAGTTGAGCTTGGAGGTTGGTGGCCTTCTTCCTCAGCAGGAGTGATTATCTGAAGAATCCACTCACACTTCCAAAACCAGTGAGGAAAAGCATGAGATCATCAAAAGCTAAGTCTTTGCATGTAACCTATCTTGCACAAATTTAAATCTTTCCTTAGAGATAGGCCTATCTTCTTTCTCCCAGCACTCCACTCTCCCCTCTCTGCATTGTGCCTGGTTCTAGAGTCTGATGACATTAATTGAGTTGGAAGTAGGACTCCTCAAGCCCACCATGAGCCACTCTTTGTGACTCAGAGGGAGAACAATTTAACAAACTTGGGGAAGAGGGAAAAATAAACTCTTCTGCCTCCCCTAAGCTGGAAAAATCAGACCTAAATTTAGACATAAGAGGATGCACCACCCTCACAGACACTCAGGGATGGCTATTAGCCCCTGCCTTTCTCTGTGCATGTAGCCAGACACTTGTGCCTATATTAATCACCCCTACCTGTCTAGGACAGCAGACAAGATCCTTAACCACACACTTGGTGACTGACTACCTGGACACTTCAGCTGACTCCATATAAATAAATAGACTCTTGGGCTCCCATGTTTAGTAACAGCTTTAATCATCTGGTGAAAGGACATTAGAGCTTCACAGACAATAATAACCAAAGTATCACACATGACCAGTCTATTGGTACATTTTAAAACAAGAAGCTAGAACACAGTAGGAAAACATAAAATAAATAAATGCAATTTACTGATGGCTCGGGAACAACAGTCCGTTATCAAAGCATGTAATGAAGCAGACCATGATTTCTTCAGAAAGATCATAAAACAAAGAATCAAATTTTCCAGATGAAGAGAACTTCTTGGAATTATCAAAGATAGAATACAAAAGATTAATATTTAAAACTCTTCAAGAGACGAAGAAGGAGACAAGGCAAAATGCAGCAAAGCACAATGACTCATTGAACAGGCTGCAAGAAATCATAGAATCACAAAAGTTAGAAATTCAGAAAATTAATAATGAAATCACAGAATTAGACATCTCAATAAAAAGTAAAGGAGCAGAACTGAGGCAATGGGTGACTGAAATAGTGAGACTGAAGATAAAACATGCGACATCAACAAATTTGATGAAAAACCAAGGTAAAAGAATTAAAAAAAAAAATCAAGAAACACTAAGAATTATGTGGGACTCTGTGAAGAGGAATCATCTATGAATGACTGGAGTACTAGAATGGAGGATAACAGAAAAGATAGAGAAAATAGTTGAAGACTTGCCAAGAAAACTTCCCTGATATCATGAAAGATGAGAAGATATCTACCCAAGATGCTCACTGAACTCTGCACAAGGTAGACTACAAAAGAAAGACACCACGGTATATTATAATCAAACTTTCAAAAACTAAAGACGAGACACTTAAAAGCAGCTAGTGATATATGAAAATTAACCTAAAAAGAGAATAAATAAGACTAAGTTCAGACTACTTAACAGAAAACATGCAAGTAAGAAGACAATGGAAGGAAAGATTTGAAGGAAAATAATTATCAGCCAAGAATTATATATCCAGCAAAATTGTCTCTCAAATCTCATGGTGAAATTTGAACATTTACAGATAATAGAAATTTTGGGAATTTGCAAACACCAAACCAAAATTACAAGAAATATTAAAGGGAGTCCTTTCATTAGAAAATCAGTAAGAACAGGTAACAACCCAAGACCAGAATATAGAATAGAGCAACTGAATATCAACCCAAATAGGAGAATTACAAAAATAAATCATAGGCCAAACACTAAAAATAGGGTAACAGAGATGTCATTAAGTAAATATTAAATAAAAAGAGGGACTTAAAGGAAAATGTAGTCATAGATCTTTCATATGGAGAGTAAGTCAAGGTAATATAAAGAAATTGAAGATTGGTTTAAATTAGAAAAATGAGGGTAAATATTAAGGTAACCACAAGGGAACTATCAATCCTGTGCATCAAAATAATAAACAAGAAAAACATGAAGTCTCAGTAAACACAAAACTACCAACACTGAAAAACTTGAAAAATAAAACATATAAAGGAAAAACACTCAACACAAAAAATTAAAGAGAACAAAGGAATTGTCTACAATACACAGAAAAAGAAACCAAAATGATGTACATAAGCTCATACCTAATGTTAAGCACACTGCATGTATATGGACTAATTGCACTAATAAAGAGATGGAGAGTGTCAGATTGGATAAAAAGCAAAAACCACAGAAGAGAAAATAGATACATGAGAAGTACTAAAAATCTAACTCTTATGGTCATTGTTTTGGTCAGCTAGTGCTGCTCTAACAGAGATACCACCAGTGGATGGCTTTAACAAATGAAAGTTTATTCTTACACAGTCTGGTAGTTACAAGTTCTAATTTAGAACGTCCGCTCCAGGGGAAGGCTTTCCTCTTTGTCAGCTCTGGAGTAAAGTCCTTGTGTTACATCAGTCTTTGTTCAGGGTGCATCTTGGCACAGGAATCTCACGTCTGAAGAATGTGTTTTCCTGGTGCTGCTTTCTTGATGGTGTGAGGTTCCCAATTCTCTCTGCCAGATTTTCTCTTTTATATCTCAAGAGACCACCTGAAGGCACAAAACAAACTTACACATTGAATCTTGCTCTTCCAATGCAACTGCTGCCCATCCACCCTCATTAACATCATAAAGGAAGGAATTCCAACAAGGAGGAACATCATACAATACCAGGAATTATGACACAGCCAAATTGTTACAGATTTTTTAAGGAACACATTCAATCCATGACACTCATCCAAAGACTTCACCAAAACAATAAAAAGTCTAGTTAAGACTGGGAAAAATTTTTTGGCTACCATGAATTCAGTTGACATCTAATCTCCATAATCTACTAGGTACTGCAAAACCTCAACAAGAAAAAGGCAAATAACCTAATTAAAAATGGGCAAAAGGTTTGAAAATGTACTTCACTCATGAAGACACTAACAAGATACATGATGAAATCCTTGTGGTCATTAGCCATCAGAGAAATCCAAATCAAAACTACAATGAGATACAACCTCACACCCACAAGGTTGGCCTTAATCCAAAAAATACAAAATAATAAATGTTGGAGAGGTTGTAGAGAGACTGGAACTCTTCTACACTGATGGTGGGAATGTAAAATGGTACAACCACTTTGAAAATTGATTTGGTGCTTTGTTAAATAGCTAGCAATAGAAATACCGTATGATCTAGCAATCCTACTTCTTAGAATATATGTGAGAGAAATAAGGGCTGCCACATGAACAGATTCACCAGTATTTACTGCAGCACTGTCCACAGTAGCAAAAAAAAAAAAAAAAGTGGAATCAACCTAGATGTCCATCAACAGATAAATGGAAAAACAAACTATAGTATATTCACACAATAGAATATTATGCAAAGATAAGGAACAATGATCCTCTTAGGAAACATCTTATGACACAGAGTCATCTGGAAGACATTATGCTGAGTGAAATTAGTTGCAAAAGGACAAATATTTTATAAGACCACTACTATAAGGACTTAAGGAAAGATTTAAACACATAATATAACAGTCCTTGATGGTTACAACTGTGGGGAGGGATGAAGAGGGGTTTTCATAGATTAGATAGTAGATAGGAATGGAGTTACAGGAAGAGACTGACTGCATGCAGCAGAAGTGAGGTTAGCACAACTGGACAACACCAAAAGCTAAAAGGTTTTCTAAATACAACCCAACATTTTGTAGGATACATTAGCAGGGATATGTGTCCGGAGACCATGGTTTTAGGGGACATCCAAGCTATTTGGTATAACTAATGTTTTTTAAAGAAATATTCAGCGTCATACTTTGGTGAGTGGCACCTGAGGTCCTAAAAGCTAGCATGCAGCCATCTAAGTAGCATCAGTTGGTCCCCATTCACCTGGAGCAGAGAAGAATGAAGGACTTCAAAGACATGAGGAAAACAGAAGCCCAAAGACAAGATGCCATATAATCCAGAGACTACATTAGCATGAGACAAGAAGAAATAGATGGTTCCAGGCCACCACCAATGATTGCTGTAACAGGCAACACAATATAAATTCTCGGATGCAGTGGGATATAAATAGGTGTGCAGAACTAGAACTCTATGAAAAGACCAGACTTGACGGTCCATTATTGAAGTGTCCCCTGAGGACATGTCCCCCAAACTCTCTGTTAGCCCAGAGCTGAAACTCTGGAGCCAAGTTTTCAGACAAAGATTGCACTGGACTACAAGACATAGACTGATGCTGGCTAAGATGCCTGTTGGTTTAAATATATACATGAGGCTGTCTGAGCAGCTCTTGTCCAGAGGCAAGATGAGGGAGGAGACCAGGGGCAGGAGTTGGTTGAATGGATACAGGAACTACAGAGTGGTAAGGAGGAGTGGGCTGTCACAGGGACAGAGAACAGTTAGATTTGCATAGCAGGGGGTGGGGTTTATATGCTAAATTAACTTGGATTGTAATCTTTCACTTAAAGCACAATAACTATTGAAAAGTAATAACAGTTGTCATATAAGAAGAAATTTTCCAGATAAGAGAACTTCCTGGAATTATTGAAGGTTGAATACTAAAGATTAATATGTAGAACTCTTCAAGAGTTCAGGAAACAGATGAAGAAGAATGCTGAACAGCATAATGACAGATTGAACATGCTGCAAGAAAGACAAGAAATAGAAATGTACTCATATATCGTACATATGGAGAAGAAGTCACAACAAGACAAAGAAATTAAAGACTGGTTTAAATTTAGAATATTAGGGTTAAATATTAAAGTAATCACAAAAGACATTAACAAACCTACACATCAAAATAAACAAGAAAAACATGAAATCTCAACAAATACAAAACCACCAAAAATGAAAAAGATGAGAAGAAAAAAATAAACATCACCCAGCCCATAAAATTAAGTGGAACAAAGGAATAGTCTACAACACATATAAAAAAGACATCAAAATGACAGCACCAAACTCATATCTACCATTATTTATGTTGAATGTAAATGGATTAAAGGTAAAAATAAAGAGATGGAGAGTGGTAAAAAGATTTAAACATCACAGTCCATTCATATACTGCCTACAGGAGACACACCTTGGACTTAAAGGCACAAACTAAAATTCAAAGGATGGAACAAAATATACTGAGCAAACAACTGTCAGAAAGGAGCAGGAGTGATGATATTAATTTCCAACAAAACAGACTTTAAAGTAATATCCACTATATTGGATGAAGAAGGACATTATATATCAATTAAATGATCAATATACCAGGAGTACATAACCACAATGAATATCTGTTCACCCAATGACAGGACTCCAAATTACATGAAACCAGCTTTAATTGCATTTAAAAGAGAAACACATGGTCTGACAATTAGGTTCATGAATTCATCCTACAAAAAGTGCTACGTACCTAATTGCTGAATGTCACTATGGTCACCTTGAAAGTACTCACTTTTGGAAGCTATGCATTGACACCAGCACCTAGTCCACCCTTCAAAGCAATTTTGAAACTCTCTTTTTCAGAATTGCTATGAAAGCTATTGTCTTATTACCCTTGATGTTCTGAATGTCATCAAAATGTCTTCCTTTCAACATTTCCTTTATTTTGGGGTAAAGAAAAAAGTCATTGGGGTCCAGATCAGGTGAGTTGGTAGGATGTCCCAATACAGTTATTTGTTTACTGGCTAAAATGTCCCTCACAGACAGTGCCGTGTGAGCTGGTGCATTGTTGTAATGCAAGAGCCATGCGTTGTTGGCAAAAAGTTCAGGTCATCTTTGTCTAACATTTTCATGCAGCCTTTTCAGAACTTCCAAAGAATAAGCTTGGTTAACTGTTTATCTAGCTGGCACAAATTCATAATGAACAATCCCTCTGATATCAAAAAATGTTCGCAACATTGTTTTGACTCTTGATTTGGACTGACAGAACTTTTTTGGACTAATGGAAGTTTTTTGGTCAAGGAGAACTGGCTGAATTCCACTGTACATTTAGATGCTTTGTTTCAAAGTCATATTGGTATACCCATGTTTCATCACCAGTGATAACACAACCCAAAACATTGGCTTGTCTCTCCAAAAGGTCATGGCAAACTTCAACTCTCCTTTGCTTTTGTTCATTGGTGAGCTCCTTTGGAACCATTTTTGCACACACCTTTCTCATGTCAAGATTTTCCTGACTGTTTATCAATGTTTATTTGGTCTGCTATGCTTCTCACAGGCAGTTGATGATTTTGACACACAATTGCATGAATTTTTGCAACGTTTTCATCAGTTCTGCTTGTTACTGGCCACCCTGACCTCTCTTCATCAGTGATGCATTCTCTTTCCTCAGAAAAATGTTTAATCAATTTGTACACTGTTGTTTTCTTCATAGCATTATCCCCATAAACTTGGACTAACATGTGCCTAATTTCACATCCACTCTTGCCAAGTTGAACAATAAATTTAAAATCTGTTCATTGCTCTAATTCAAGCTCTGACATTCTCATGATGGCACAGAAAAACATGCAACAACAATAATGAATGTCACTCAGTAAGACACTGTCACACGTGGACACGACCACAGCTGTGAGACACTGATATACCAGTGTTATAAAACCTTACTGTATTGTTTTCACAGTGCTGCCAATGTAAGAGCACAGTAGGAAGTTTCCAAACTTAATTGTTAGACATAGTATTGTCTGAGACAAATATTATAGCCAAATTCAAACCAAAGCCACTGCAACTGAGTTGAATCCAGCTCATTGCAACCCTATACGACAGAGTGGAACTGCTCCACAGAGTTTCCAACGAGTTTTTGGGGGACTGGAACTGCCAACCTTTTGGTTAGCAGATGTAGCACTTAACCACTGCACCACCAGTGTTTCGCTAGCATTATGAGGACTCAAGAAATTATTGAAACACAAAATAAAACAGTCTTTGATGGTTACAAGGGTGGGGAGGGTGGGAGAGGGATATTCATTAATTAGACAGTAGATACAAATTAAATAAGGTGAAGGGAAGGACAATACACTGTAGAGGAAAAGTCAGCACAATTGGACTAAACTAAAAGCAAAGCAGTCCTAAATATAACCAAACACTTTGAAGAACAGAGTAGAAGGGGCAGGGATCTAGGGACACAGCACTCAACCGCTAAGCCACCAGGGTTTCCCCAGTATAAGAATCCAATAAATGATTTAAACACAGAAGAAAACAGTCTTTGGTGGTTACAAGGGTAGGGACGGTGGAAGAGGGATAGTCATTAATTAAATAAGCCATTGCCATTGATTCTGACTCACAGCAGCCCTATAGGGTATAGTAGAACTGCCTGCATAGTTTCCGTCTCTGGTGGATTGGAACTGCCAAACTTTTGTTTAGCAGACATTGCAAATAACCACTACACCACCAGCGTTTATCTATGGAGAGTGGGAGAACAGAGGGATGAAAGAGTGAGCACAGAAGTAAATACTCTGCTTCCTTTCTTAGTGAGAAGGGGAGCATCGTACACACATTGCACCTAAAAAGGGCTAATTCAAAGAAGCACCACATTAATAAATGGTCATTAATTCATACTGCTCTGCTCAGGAGTTTGTGTTAATTTAGGTTGGATCAGGATAAGATTAACCTTGCCATTATCGCTGAAAAATTGGTTTGATGAAAAAAATAAACAGTATAAATTAGGTAGTTTAAGTATCTAGGTATGTGTCCTAGGAGCATCATTTAAAAACAATTGAGAAGCTAATTGCAAATCACATATAGGTATTCATTAAGAATTTCCCTAGGCAAAGTACAACATAAAAATAAACCCAATGATCAACATTAAAACTTAAGGAAGTCTCAAAAGTTTGAAATTTCATATAAAACAAAACTACCTATACCCTCTTTGAGGCTTACAGAAGTCTACCCAGTGGGAATGAAAAATTTTTTTCTTTTTATTTAATTTATTTTTTTATTATGACTGAGTGAAAATGTATATTCCCATATAAATGTACATGCCCACCTATATGCAGCTTCCACTGCTCTCCCTGCCCGGTGACAGCACACTATAAAAAGGGGTACACCCTGAGCTCTCCACTAAAAGACTGCAATTGATGGTCCAGCAGCTTCGGGGTTCCCATGGAAGCATGGCCCCTGGCCCTGATGCTGCCCTTGCCCATAAATCATAACGAAGGTCCACTCTTCAGATATGAATGGATTGGAATGAAAATTTTTAAACAGACACAGAAATTTGATATTAGGGATCACCTGAAGGACTTACGTTGAGTTAGAAACAAGGAAATTAGAATGCCCAGAAGGATTAGAAATTAAAGGGTGTGTTTTGTTTGTTTGTTTTTTAACAAATACTGTATAATTTTCTGTTTGTCAGAGATAAGTTTGGTATATTTTGAAACAAAACTTCCAGGTGGAGAGAAGAGGGATTCACTTAGTCATTTAAAAAATAATATTCAAAGAACAATAACACAAATCTTCAGAGTTTGGCATTCATTTTGCTTTGATTACTTGCTCAATTAAACAATATATTCTTACACCAGAATTTCTCTGCTGAATAGTATAGGCCCCAAGTTGATAACTAGATCTTTTACTTAAGTCAAAAAATTAACAATTTTGTTTCAGTTTTTGAATTATTTTCATGTGCGTTTGATCAGAATTAGGCAAATCACTGGGGACTAATGAACTGCAGCTAATACATTATGGTTTAGTCAGCTAGGGCTGCTCTAACAGAAATACCACAGAGTGGATGGCTTTAACAAAGAAAGATTTATTCTTACACAGTCCGGAAGGTTGCAAGTCCATATTCAGGGTGTCCACTCCAGGGAAAGACTTTCCCCTTGACGACTCTGGAGGAAAGTCCAGTATTGCATCAGTCATTGTCCAGGGAGTGTCCTAACGCAAGAACCTCTGGTCTGAACGACGCACTCTGCTCCCGGTGCTGCTTGCTTGATGGTAGCGAGGTTCTCAAATTGTCCTTGGTTCTTTTTCCTTTAATTCCTTGCAGGCTAAAAGCATTAAGGGTGGGGCAAGCCATACTCCAGGGAAACTTCCCCCATAGCAGGAATTCACAGCCCCACCCTAATCCTTTAACATACAGGTTAGCAAAACCACACAATGGAGGACATTTCCAAGATACTGGGAACCATATCCCAGCCACGTGGCTGCACACATTTTTGGGGGGACACAATTCAAACCATGACACATTATAAGTGCTAGTTCCAGTAGATTGAACAAACATGATTTTTAATATAGTGAAAACATGACTGGAAACCAGTAATGAGTCAACTGTTTAGACAAGAATGGACTGTACTCAGGGACATATGGTGTGTGTGCTTTATGGTTCTATGAATTTACAGAAGGCTATCCTACTGGTCTCTTTCTAGATGGGAGAGAAGGGGATGGAGGAGGAGAACAGATGCTTGTTAAGAGGATACTAGATATATAGAGTGAAAAGGAGGAGTGTGCTGTCACCACTTGTGGAAAGCAGCGCAAGCTGTATATAGGTGGGCATGCAAAATGATTTAAATTGTATACTTTCACTTAAATGCAATAAAAAGAGAAACTCAAACCTCACAATCTTATTTTCATTTCCAGCTCTCCCTTCAAAATGTAAATTTTCTATTTTTTTCTAATATTTTTTAATTATAACCGAGTGAAAACGCACCATCCCATATAAATTTGCATGCCCGTCTATGTGCAGCTTCCACTGCTTTCCCTGCCCGGTGACAGCACACTCCTCCTCTCCATTCTACAAGTGTCATATCCTCCTAAGAATCTCCTATCCCCTCCTCTTCATTCTCTCCCTTGCCTCTAGTAACAGGTCAGCAGGATGACATCCTATAGATGCATGAAACCATAAAGCGCACACACGATATGCTGACTCTGTGTCGTCAAGGCCTCCGTTATGATTTATGGACAGGGGCAGCATCAGGGCCAGGGGCTATGCTCCCGGGGAAACCTGAGGTCCCGGACCATCAACTGGGGTCTTTTATTGGATATCTCAGGGTGCACGCCTTCTTATTCTCCTGTTGCCAGTGAGACTCAACTTTGTGAGCTCAGCATGGCTATCACTGATGGTGGCCTGGCACCATCCGGTTCTTCTGGTCACATGTTGATGTAGTCACCCACTCATGTGGGTCTCTCTGTCTGCTGGGTTCTCTTTCCCTCACGTTGTTTTGTTCCTTGGTGATCATCTGTTCCTGCTGAGTTGGGACCATTTGGTATACTTCAGATGGCAGCTTGGCAGCTTTTAAGACCCCAGACGCCACTCACCAATGTGGTGCAGAAGATTCTCTTAGCAAAACACTAGTTATGCCAATTGGCCTTGATGTTCCCTGAAAGCATGGTCCCTGGACCCCCACCCCAGCTACTCTGTCCTTGCAATATTGGGTTAAGATGGGAGTAGTAATCGTGTTATTTTGAAGTCCACTTAAAACTGATATTCTTTCTAATGTGTGCTGTCACTGATTTCACTCAATCAAATTTTTATCATCTAATCTATATCCCACCCTTTCCCTCCCTCCCTCCCCACCCTTGCAGCCATCAAAGAGTCTTTTCTTCTATGCATGAGTTTGTTTTAAAGTTCTTATTATAGGGGTCTCATACAACATTTGTCCTTTTGCTGCTGACTACTTTCACTGAACATAATGTCCTCCAATTGAAACCAAGTTATGAGATGTTTCCGAAAATCATCATTGTTCTTCATCATTGCATAGTGTTCCATTGAGTACATAAACCATAGTTTACCTATCCATTCCTCTGTTATTGGGCATCTGGATTGATTCCATCTTTTTGCTATTGTGGACTGTGCTGCACTAAACATTCATGTGCATGTGTCAGTTGGTGTGAATGGCCCTGGTTCTGTAGGATATAATCTGAGCAATGGAATTACTGGGTCAAATGGTATATTTATATCCAGCTTTTTAAGGAAGTGCCAGATTGCTTCCCAAACAGGTTGCACCATTTTGCAATCCCACCAACAGTATAGAAGAGTTCCCATTTCTCCATAGCCTCTCCAGCATTTGTTGTTTTGCGTCTTCTGGATCATGGCCAAGGGTGAAATGGTATCTCATTGTCATTTTGATTTGAATTTCTTTAATAGCTAGTGATCGTGAGTATTTCTGCATGTGTTTTTTGGCTGCCTGGGTATCCTCTTTAGAGAAGTGTCTGTCCATGTCCTTTGCCTATCACTTAATTGGATTATTTATCTTTTTATTTTATACATTTTGCAGTACCTTATAGATTATAGAGATCAGGCATCAGTATGACATATAGTTGTCAAATATTTTTTCCCATTGTATAGGTGGTCTTTTAATTCTTTTGATAAAGTCTTTGGATGAGCAAAAGTGCTTGATTCTTAGTAATTCCTGCTTGTTCTATTTTCTCTTCTATTGATTGTGCTTTGTCATATTTTGAAGTCTGTCTACACTGTGTATTAAAACTTCCATTGTTGATCCTATGTTTTCTTGGATGAGCTTTATTGTTTTAGATTTGATATGTAGGTTTTTTATCTAGTTTGAGTTGATTTTTTGTATAAGGTGTGAGATATGGGTCTTGTTTCAATTTTTTGCAGGTGGATATCCAATTTTGCCAGCACCATTTGTTGAAGATATTGCTTTTACCCTAGTTTAAAGTCTTAGGACGTTTGTCGAATATCAATTGTTCATAGGAGGATGGTGGCATCTCTGGGATCTGAACTCAGTTCCATTGATCTATGTGTCTCTTTTTGTACAAGTACCAGGCTGTTTTGACAACTGTGACAGTGTAATAGGTTCTAAAGTCAGGTAGTGAGAGGCCTCCCAGTGTGTTCTTCTTCTTCAGTAGTGCTAAATTTTCTAATTTTGATGATAAATAAAAATTGCCATGGAGTCAATTCTGACTCATAGTAACCCTATAAGACAGAGTACAACTGTTAGATAGAGTTTCCAAGGAGCACTTGGTAGATTCATACTGCTGACCTTTTGGTTAGCAGCTATAGCACTTAACCACTATGGCACCAGAGTTTCCTTTTCCTATGTGTACAGTGGTTATATAAGAAAACGTCTTTATCTTTAGCACAACACACTGAATTACTTACATACAGAAAAACATTTAGGGGTGAAGGAACACAGTGTCTGCAACTTACTCTCAAAAAGGTACATTTTCTTTGTATCTTGTAAGCACAAACCAAGAACAGCTAGGAGTCTGTTTGTATTCTGAGGTCAAGTAGCAGCCGGTTACAAAGAGTGCTTTTCATTTTGTAGTCAGATAAATCTATTTCAAAACCCCTTAAGACAGGGAGCCTAGAGACATCTGAGAATATTTTTCAGTAAATCTTGTGCGTAATCGAAACTGCAAGAGATGATAGGGGACAAACAAAAGGGCCCAGTGATTAACCACATTATGGAACATTAAGAAAAGATAACCTAATGACTGTGAAAACTTCCTAAAAGTTGCTTTTCAGAAGTAATCAGAAGAAACCAGCTCTGTGGATATGTACAAAATATCCAACTCTGCTATATGACTTTTCAATAGGGGCGCTAGAGAGCTGCATTTGGCCTCATGATATCTAACCAAGAGAGCAAAGGAATGCACTGGAGCAACACCCTGTAAGTCCTGAAGCCCTGGTAGCATAATGCTTAAGTGCTACTTCTGCTAACTTAAAGGTAAGTGGCTCAAATCTGCCAGGCGCTCCTTGTAAACTCTATGGGACAGTTCTATTCTGTCTGTAGTGTCACTATGAGTCAGAATTTACTCAACAGCAATAAGTTTTTATTAATTCCAGAAAATTCCATTGCAGAAGCCACCTTGAAGAAATGCTGTGTGTACACGTAATTAATATGACCCTGTTCAGATGAGTAATTACTCAGAAAAACTCTGCGTGTCCCCACGAACCATTACAATTCCTTTTCCTGCCTTAGAATCGTTAAAAGCCCAGACAAGTCCTCTGTTTAGAAAGACGGTGGTGAGCATTGGTTAGGCCCTCCTTGTCTCCACTTGCAACCCTCTCTAATACAGCTTAGCTCATGTGGAAAGATTCTCCATGCCTTATCTGTTCATTGTTGGTCAGCAAGGGGCAAGAACCTCATATGGGTTCAGGGTGTCTGTGACACCATGGTGACACCCTCTGAGATATGAATTAAGAAACTGTGACAATGGCAATTATGTTGATCTTGCTGAATCTCAGTTTCTAACCTTGATAAGCATGCAGGATTATTGTCACAATCAGCTACAAATTGCGGAAAACGTCTGGCACTGAGTTGGTAATTAACAAATGAATCATTTTATCTTAAATAAATAAAGAGTATTTTAATTCCATTGTGTTGTTTAGGAGGAGAATGACATCTGTATATTTGCATTTGTGTATCTTCCATGCCTCTATGCAGGATATGAAGGATCTCTGGTATCTCAGTGGTTAAGCTCTCATCTTCAAACTGAAAGGTCACGTGAACTCACCTAGAAGCTTTGTGAGAGAATAGACCTGCCAATTTGTTCCAGTAGACATTATAGCCTAGGAAACCCTGTGGGGAAGTTCTCCACTATCATATAGGATTATTATGAGTCAGAATCAACTTGATGGCACACAACAAGATTCAAGGAAGTTGCAAATTTCTGCTAATTAAAAGACAGCTAACAAACTGAAGAATAAACTGACAATAATCTCAGAGGTTATTTTATCCATTATCCACATCTAATATTTCAGAATAATTTTCATTTATACCTTCAGATAGTTTAAGAAGTTATATAGATCTACTTGTGCTTCTAACAACAACAAAAATTCCAGATTCCACTACTTTTCCTTATACTCTACTCCCCAGAGAAATTTTAGCTAAATGTTCTGATGTTTACCTCTGTATTTGTTGAAAAAGAAACTTACATATATATATATATATGTACTTACATATATACACACATATATATACTTACATATATATATATATATATACACTATTTTTATTTATTAGATATGGCTCCACTGATTACCAACTTCTAATGTTGCTAAAAAATCAAATGTTATTCTTATTACCATGTTTGGTAGGTAATTTAGTTTTTTGTCTGGAATATTTTAGGATCTTTTCTATATCTCTGGTGTTTCGAATTTCCAAATGAAGTGCACTGAAATAGAACTTGTTTTCCTTCATTTATTGTTCTAAGTTCTTTTGGGGATCATGAAATTTGGAGATCAAAGCCAGTTCTTGGAAATATTCTCATATTATTTCCTACAGAACACTAAAAAATCTGAGGAAGAAATTATGATTTTCTGAAACTCGTTTGCCTGTTGGATCTCTTAGTCTCCAATGGATATGTGTATGTATGCATTTGTGTTGCTGTTCAAAGTAGAGCAGATAAAGCAAATGGAAGGATGATGAAGCAAAAGAACTGAACAGATGATTTCAAAGGGCAGTTAAAAAAGACGAAGTAAAATATTATAATGAAATGTGCAAACACCTGGAATCAGAAAACCAAAAGAGAAGAACATGCTAGAAACTTCTCAAGCTAAAGAATTGAAGAAAACATTCAATCTCTGAGTTGCAGTATTAAACAATTTTATGGGGAAAATGTTAAATGATGCAGGAAGTATCACAAGCACACACAAGGAAAATACAATGTCACTGCACCAAAAATAATTAGTTGATGTATAACTACTTTAGGAAGTAGCATATGGCCAAGAACTATGGTACTAAAGGAAGACATCCAAGCTGCACTGAAGGCAATGGTGAAAACAAGGCTCCAGGAATTGACAGAATATCAATGAAGATGTTTCAACAAAGGGATGCAGCACTAAAGGTGCTTACTGATCTATGCCAAGAAATTTGGAAGACAGCTACTCAACCAACTGTCTTGAAGAGATCCATATTTGTGCCCATTACACAGAAAAGTGATCTAGCTGAATGTGGAAATTATCAAACAATGTCATGGATATCTCACACAAGTAAATTTTGCTAAAGATCATTCAACAGTTGTAGCAGTACATCGATAAGATTTTAAGAAACCCAGAACTTCAACCTGAATTCAGAGGAGGATGTGAATTGGGGATAACATTGTAGATGTCAGACAGATCTTGGTTAAAATCAGAGAATATCAGGAAGATGTGAACCTGTGTTTTACTTACTATTCAAAGGCATTTGCCTGAGTGGATCATAGCAAATTATGGATAACATTGCAAAGAATGGGAATTCCAAAACATTTAATCATACTCATGGAAAATATGAACGTAGACCTCCAAGAGTCAGTTATTCAAATAGAACAAGGGGATAGTGGAAGCTTTAAAATCAAGGGAGGTATGTGTCACAATTGCATCCATTCACCATACTTGTTCAATCTGTATGCTGAGCAAATAATCTGAGAAGCAGGACTGTATGAAGAAGAATGTGGCATCAGGATTATTGGAAAACTCATTAACAACCTATGATATGCTAATAACACATCCTTGCTTGCTGAAAACAAAGAGGACTTAAGCATTTACTGTTGAAGATTAAAGATCACAGCCTGCAATATGGATTAACTTTAATATAAAGAACACAAAAATCCTTACAGGTGGACAAATATAAAACAACATGATAAATGGAGAAATAGTTGAAGTTGTTGAAAATTTCATTGTGTTTGGATTCACAATCAATGTCCAAGGAAGCATCAGCTGGGAAATCAAATGATGTATTCACTGGGCAAATCTGCTACAAAAGACCTAGGGCTACAAAATGAAGACAATAAACTCACACATATCAATAATTACACTGAATGTAAATGGCTTAAATGGACAGAAGGAGAGATGGAGAGTGACAGAAATTCAAGAAAAGGGTGTTAAATGAGGAATGGTTACCAGGGATGAGAGAGGTGTGAGTGGAAAAACACTAGACGACAGATAAGTGACAACACTGATGAAGTGTAAGACAGTACTCACTACTGGGGAAGCCAGCACAGCTTGTACAAGGCAGGGTGATGAAAACTCCATAGACATTCAAATTCCCTGATGAACTGAGTTGCTGGGCTGATGGCTGTGGGAACCATGGTCTCAGAGAACATCTAGTTCAATTGGCATAGCATAGTTCATAAAGAAAATGTGCTACATTCTACTTTGGTGAGTAACATCTGGGGTCCTGAGAGCCTCTGAGTGGCCATCTAGGATACCCCACAGGTCTTATCCATTCAGGAACAAGGAAGAATAAAGACGACTAAAGAAACATAGGAAAGATTAGTCCAAAAGACTAATGGACCACATCTACTACTGGCCCCAGCAGACTGAATCCAGTACAACTAGGTGGCACTCAGCTACCACCACTGAATGTTCTGACAGGGATCACAACAGAGAGTCCCAGAAGGAAGTGGAGAAAAATGTAGAACAAAATTCTAACTCAAAAAGAAAGACCATTCTTTCTAGCCTGCATACCCTTTTAGCTTAGTAACGAACAAGCGTGTAAAACAAAATGAGACTGTGTAGAAGCTACTGATTGCGTTGAGGAATTTTCCCTCTATTCCTATTTTTCTGAGAGTTTTAAGCGTGAATCACTGTTGAACTTTGTCAAATGCCTTTTCTGCATCAATTGACAAAATCAGGTGATTCTTATCTTTTGTGTTATTAATGTGGTTGATTACAGCAATTGTTTTTCTGATGCTGAACCAGCCTTGCATCCCTGGAATGAAACCAACTTGATCATGATGAATTATTTTTTTTTAATATGCTGTTGAATTTTATTGGCTAGAATTTTGTTGAAGATTTTTGCACCTAGCTTCTTGAGTGATATTGGTCTATAACTTTCTTTTTTTGTGGGATCTTTCCCTGGATTTGATATCAGGGTTATGCTGGCTTCATAGTGTGAATTTGGGAGTATTCCATCACTTTCTGTGGTGTGAAATAGCCTCAATAGTATCAGAGTTAACTCTTTTCTAAAAGTTTGGTAGAATTCCCTGGTGAAGCCATCTGGGCCAGGACATTTTTTGGTCAGTATTTTTTTTTATGACTTCTTCAATCTCTTCCTTTGTGATAGATTTATTAAGTTGATCTACTTCTTGTGATAATCTTGGTGAGTGATATGAATCTAGAAATTTGTCCATTTCCTCTAGGTTTTCAAACCTGTTAAGAGTACAGCCTTTCGTAGTATTCTGTTATGATATTTTTTATTTCAGCTGGGTCTATTGTAACAACTCCCATCTCATTTCTTAATTGGGTTATTCATATCTTCTGCTGTTTTTCTTTGTAAGTTTAGCCAATGTTGATTGGCTAAACTTGGTTTAATGGCAAAATTGGATATGTGTCTGCAAAAAATTGAAACAAGACCCATATCTCACACCTTATACAAAAACCAACTCAAATTGGATAAAAGACCTAAGCATAAAACCTAAAATGATAAAGCTCATCCAAGATAAAATAATATAAACAATGGAAGTTTTAATACGCAATGTAGACAGACTTCAAAATCTTACAAACAAAGCATAATCAATAGAAGAGAAAATAGATAAATGGGAACTACTAAGAATCAAAGACTTTTGCTCATCCAAAGACTTCATCAAAAGAATTAAAAGACCACCTACAGAGTGGGAAAAATTTTGGCAACTTATATGTCAGACCGATGCCTGATCTCCATAATCTATAAGGCATTACAAAATATCAACAAGAAAAGGATAAATAATCCAATTAAGCCATGGGTGAAGGAGATAGACTTTTCTCTAAAGAGGATATCCAGGAAGTCAACAGACATATGCAGAATTGCTCACAATCATTAGCGATTAAAGAAATTCAAATCAAAACTACAATGAGGTACCATCTCACTCCAGCAAGGTTGGGCGTAATCCAACAAACACAAAACAGCAAATGCTGGAGAGGCTGTGGAAAAATTGAAACTCTCCTACACTGCTTGTGGGACTGCAAAATGGTACAACCTCTTTGGAAAACAACCTGGCGCTTCCTGAATCTGCTGGAAATAGATATACCATTTGATCCTGTAATTCCACTGCTTAGAATTTATCCTTTAGGAACAAAGGTTGTCACACAAACAGACACATGTACACGAATGTTTGTTGCAGTGCAGTCCACAAGAGCAAAAAGTTGGAATCAACCTCAATGCCCATCAACAGATGAATGGATAAGCAAACTATGGTACATATACTCAATGGAACACTATGCTATGATAAAAAGCAATGGCAATTTTAGAAAACATCACATAACGTGGTCTCATTTGGAAGAGATCATGCTGAGTGAAATCAATCAATTGTCAAAAGGACAATTTTTGTTTGAGACCGCTGTTACAAGGACTTAACAAGAGAAATATCCACAGAAGAAAATGACTATGTTGGCTACATGGGTGGGTGGGGGGCTGAGGGTTTATCATAGATGAGATAATTGATAGATGTTAGAAATTTTAATCTTTTACTGTAATTAATAAACAAAAATAAAAATAAATAAATAAATGAGACTAAAGGGGCATCCCATCCAGAGGCAAGGACTAGAAGGCAGGAGGGGACAGGAATGCTGATAATAGGGAGCCAAGGCTGAGAAGGGAGAGTATTGACATGTTGTGGAGTCCTTAACCAATGTCATAAAACCGTATGGGTACTAACTATTTAATGAGAAAATATTTTGTTCTGTAAATTGTCATCTAAAATACATTGAAAAAAAAGTCCTAGGACTAAGGTGCACCTGACCAAAGCCGTGATATTTTCAATTGCCTCATATATGTGCAAAAGATGGTAAATTAATATGAAACACTGAAGAACTGATGCCTTTGAATTATGGTGTTAGCAAGGAATAATGACTATATCATGGACTGTTGGAAGAATGGACATACAAAAAATACTCTTTGAAAGCAAGAGATTTTGTGTCATACACTTTGAATAAGTTATCAGGAGGACCCAGTTCCTGGAGAAGGACATCATGCTTGCTGAAGTAGAGGGTCAACAAAAAAGAGGAAGACCTTCAATGAGATGGATTGGAACAGTGGCTGCAACAATGGGTTCAGATGTAGCAACAACAATCATAAGAATGGCACAGGACTGGGCAGTGTTTTGTACTGTTGGATATATGGTCTTTCTCAGTCTGAACCATTCAACAGCACCTAACAACAACAACAGCGTGTAAGTATGTAGTTTAATATTATTTTCATTATTTTAAATCATTTTGGACTTTGGGATTTTTTTCCATGATTGAATGTTCCAGTGCTTTTACAAAATTTAATTTCCAAAAATTCATTCTTCTCTTTGTCTTATCTTTAATATGTTATGGTGTTTTAAGTCAAAGTTTATAATCCAAGTCAGTTTGTTGTACAAAATCTTGGTAACACATTGCTCTGTAACTCTGGCTGCTCTCTCCACCTTGTGACAGCACACTCTTCCTTCCCACCCTGTATTTCCTGTGTATATTCAACCAGCTTCTGTCTCCCTTCATCCTTCCATCTCACTTCTGGACAGGAGCTCCTAAGTTAGCCTCATAGATACACTTAAGGCAAGAAGCAAACTCTATGTCAGTATCATTTTATGTCTTATACATTAGTCGAATATTTGTCTAAACAGTTGACTGTGGGACTGGTTTCACTGGTTTCTGTTAGCTCTCAGCTAACAGAGAGTCCTGGGGTCATGTTCTCTGGGAACCCTCTAGTTTGTTGGACCATCAAATCTGGTCTTTTAATGCAGTTTTTGTTCTGCACACATGTTTTTCTCTCACTACCTCAGGAAATCTATGTTGTGTTCCCTAGCAGGGTAGCTATTGGTGGCAGCTGGGCACCATCTAGTCTTTCTGGTCTCCTGCTGATGTAGTCTCTGGATTAAATGGCCATTTGTGTCTCTTGGCCTCACATTTTCCCTATGTCTTTGATATCTTTTATTCTCCTCTGCTCCAGGTGGGTTGGGACAAATTGATGCTACTTAGATGGCCACTTGCTAGCTTTTAAGACCCCAGACTACACTCATCAAAATAGGATGCAGAACATTTTCTTAAAAAAACCTTGTGGGAGGCAGAGCCAAGATGGCAGACTAGGCACACATCTCCTTAATTCCATCAACCCCATCTTGGGTTGATAGTTGAACAGAGCATTCTGGACACCCAGGGAACCCTAAGTCACTGTGTAGGGTTGTCAGATTGGACTATATGACACTAAATGGGGAAATTCCTCTTTCTCACTGAGTCCCGCACCTGATAACTTGTCACTTGGGAAGAATGCAGATACTGGCACTTTTATATTTTGTTTTATTTTTGTTGGCTGGGAAGTGGGGGAAGGACATGAGCCAGCAGATATGCTGTGTGTGCTACAGTGCTGAAGGGAACAAAATGTGACAGAGCAGAGCGACAGTTGGGATAGCCACGTTTTGAGAGTGTGGTGGTAGACTGAGGGCATTACAGCCCCTCAACCCTCTCTTTTCTGAGCTCAGCCGTAGATTCTGCTGCTTCACAGCTGGGGGGGAAGCTTGACCAGGATACCATCTTGGTCAGCTGGAAGGTGGAATTACCCAACCAGAGGCCTCAGTAAGGGCTAATTTGCAGACTGGGAAGCAATGCCAGTCTAGGCAGCACTTTTCCAGCAGAAAGACTGTGTTTAGCACAGTGTTCCCTTACAGGTAAGGGCCGGTGAAGAGGGTAGCAGGGCCATAGCCCCTCCTTGCTTTGAACTATGGCATAGCATCCGAGAAGGGCCAAAGAGATGCTTCTGTTGTCAGACAGAAGGGAGAGCTTGCCACACCTGATGGCCTGAGTGATATTGGCAGCCGTCAAATAGCCTGTAGCCTTTTGAAATGAGGCTGTCTGGAGAACTAACTGCTGAGTGGCCTGATGGCATCTCTTCCAGCCTTTAATGACCCACATCCTAGAGTCAGTTGATGGCCCACAGTGACTCCATAAGTAGGGTGGTATCTTTGCCAGCCAGGGGGCAGACCCTGCCACCTCAGAGTGTTCAATGGGGCCAGTCACTAGAGTACACAGAGGTGGCTGGTGACCAACTCCCTTCTCAGACCTATGCCTCAGCTCCAGTTGAGGTAATGCCAGAGAAACTAGAGGACCTCCAGATGGCCTGAAGTCAACAGGTCATTGATAACCATTTAAAGAAACAGCCCACCATGGTTCTGGAGAACTCTCAAAATAAAGAATCAAAATACTTCCCAGATGAAGAGGCTTTCTGAAACTATCAGAGGTCAAGTATGAAAGAGTTATATATATGGCCTTACAGAAATTAAAAAAAATGCAGCAGAGTGAAATGAAAAATTAAGCTATTCAAATTGATGGAACTTCAATGATCTGAAATCCAGCAGATCAATAACAAAATTACAGAATTAGACAATTCAATCAAAAGTCAAAAGAGCAGAAGTGAGGAAATAGAAGTCAGACTTACTGAACTTGAAGACGAAGCAACAGACACCAGCATTTATGAGGAGAAATCAGAGAAAATAAATAAGAAAAATGAAGAAGGATTAAGAAACATCTGGAATGCTAGCAAGTGGAATAATCTACAGTTATTTGGAGTCCCTGAACAGCGAGGGATGCCTGAAAACAGAGTATTGTTGTTGAGTTACTGACAGAAAACTTCCCTGAAATTATGAAAGAAGAGAACATAGATATCCAAGACATGTACCAAACACCACAAAAATAAGACCCCAAAAGAAAAACAGCAAAATATATTATAATCAAGTTTAATAAAATAAAACATAAGCAGAAACTCTTAAAAGCAGTGAGACTCAATGTAAAGATAACATTCAGATGGACACTGTGTAGGTTTTTCTCTGACTTTTTGGCAGAAACAATGTCAGCAAGGAGGCAGTAGGATGGCACATTCAAAGCCTTGAAGGAGGAAAATTTCCAATGAAGAACTGTATATCCTGCAAAACTGACTCCCAAATATGAAGATGAAATTAAGACATTCACAAATAAACAGAAACTTAGAGACTGTAAAAAGCAAGTCAAAACTGCAAGAAACACTGAAAGAAACTTATTGGATAGAAAAACAAAATCATTAAATGTACATTTAAGGAGGTAATGCAAGGCACAGAATCCAGACACCCACTTAGTTAGGGAAAGCACGAAACTCAATCAAAGCTACAATATTAAAAGAACAGACCAGTGATCATATTACAAAAACATGACACCATCACATTAAAAAGAGGGATATACTACAGTAGTTATAGTCCTTCCATATGGAAAGGAAGTTAAAAAGATATGTGAAAGTTAAAATTGAGTTTAAAGTTAGAATATTAAGGGGAATAGTAGGAGTAGCCTCAAAGCACAATAAAAATGGAAAATATCAAAACAAGAATCATAATACAGGAGTCTCAAAAAATAGAAAAACAACACTGAAAAAGAAGAAAAGTTAACCCATAAAGAAGAATGACACAGAATGGAATATTAAGAACAACACAGAAAACATTAATACAAATTTAAATACATCAAAATGATAGCACTAAACACATACCTATCAATAATTAGGATCTGACTTGACGGTGCTTGGCTTGGCATCAATAATTACACTGAATGTAAATGGACTGAACACCCCAGTAAAGAGACAACAACTGACATCTTGGATCAGAAGACACGCGCCCTCTCTATGTTGCTTATAAGTAACACAACTTACACTTAAAGATATGAACTGAAAATTAAACGGTGGCAAGATATATACCAAACTAACAATATACAAAGAAGAGCAGCTGTGGCAATACGAATCTCAGATAAAACACGTTTTAATGTAAAATCCACCATCATGCACAAGGATGGTCATTATTGCTGAAAAGTTCAATACACAAGCAGGATATAACAATATTAAATATTTATGCACCCAATACTAGAGTGCCTAAATACATCAAACAAACACTGACAACACTGAAAAATGAGATAGATTACTTCACAATAATAGTTGGAGACTTCAACACTCCACTTTCATTAATGGACAGATCATCTAGAAAAAAGTTCAGTAAAGACACAGAAGATCTTATTGCAACATTTAGCCAACTAGACCCCATCGACATATACAGAACTTTTTATCCATCAGCAGATAACTACACTTTCTTCTCCAGTGCACATGGAACATTTTCCAGAATAGACCATGTGTTAGGACATAAACCAGTCTCAATAAAATCCAAACCATTGTATTATTGCAAAGCAACTTCTAGGACCATAAAGTCATAAAAGTCAAAATCAATAGCAGAAAATACATAGACAGAAATTGGAACTCATGGAAACTGAACAACATCTTGCTCAAAAAGCCATGGGTTATAGAAGAAATCAAGGATGAAATAAAAAAATTTATGGAATCAAATGAAAATGAAAACACATCCTACCAAAACCTATAGGATACAGCCAAAGCAGTCTTCAGAGGTAGATTTATCTCTATAAATGCACACATCCTGAAGGGAGAAAGAACCCAAACCAAACAGTTAACCCTACAACTTGAATAAGTAGAAAGAGAGCAACAAAGGAACCCAGTAGACACCAGAAGAAAACTGATAATGAAAATTAGAGCAGAACTAAATGAATCAGAGAACAGAAGAACAATTGAAAAAGTCAACAAAACCAAAAGCTGTTTTTCTGTTTTGTTTTTAAAAAGATCGACATGATTGACAAACCACTGGCTAAACTCACAAAAGAAAAGCAAATAAGAAATGAGATGACAGATGTCACAACAGACCCAACTGAAACCAAAAGTATCATAATACTATCAAAGACTGTACTCTAACTAATTTGAAAACGTAGAGGAAATAGATAAATTTCTAGATTCATATTCCCTACCAAAATTATCACAAGGAGAAGTGGAACAACTTAATAAAGCCATCACAAAGAGACTGGAAAAGTCATCAAAAAACTACCACCAACAACAAAAAAGTCCTGGTCCAGATGACTTCACTGGAGGATTCTATCAAGCTTTTAGAGAAGAGTTAACTCCAATAGGACTGAGACTATTTCACAGGATAGAAAGGGATCGAATTCTCCCAAATTCATTCTATGGAGCCAGCATAACCCTGATACCAAAGCCAGGGAAAGATCCCACAAAAACAGAATTACAGACCAATATCATTCATGAACCTAGATGCTAACATCTTGAACAAAATACTAGCCAATAGAATTCAACAACATATCAAAAAAATAATTCACCATCTCCAAATTGGATTCATACCAGGGATGCAAGTCTGGTTCAACATCAGAAAAACAATTAATGTGATCAATCACATAAATAACACAAAAGATAAGAATCACCTTATTTTTTCAATTGATGCAGAAAAGGCATTTGACAAAGTCTAACATCCATTCACGCTAAAAAATGCTCAGCAAAATAGGAATAGAACACAAATTCCTCAATGCAATAAGGGGCATCTACACAAAGCCAACTGCCTACATCATCCTGTGTGGAGAGAGACTGAAAGAATTCCCCTTTAGGATGGGAACTAGACAAGGATGCCCACTGTCATCACTTGTATTCAACATTGTACTTGAAGTTCTGGCCAGAGCAATTAGACAAGAGAAAGAAATAAAGAGCATCTGCATCAGCAGAGAAGAAGTAAAAATCTCCCTATTTGCAGATGATATGATTGTATACACAGAGAATCCTGAAGAATCCATAGGTAAAATATCTAATAGAAGAGTTCAGCGAAGTATCAGGGTATAAGACAAACATATGTAAATACATAGGATTCTCTTATACCAACAAAGAGATCATCAAAGTAGAAATCACCAAATCAATACCATTTACTATAGCCCCAAGAAGATAAAACACCTAAGAATATATCTAACTAGAGAAATAAGAGACCTACAAAGAGAACTACAAGATTTTACTGCAAGGAAACTAGAGAGACTTACATAAACGGACAAACCTACTCTGCTAAAGGATAAAAGCCAAGCCAAGTGCTGTCGAGTCGGGTCCGACTCATTGCTCAAGGACAGGAAGACTTAATATTGTGAAAATGTCTACATATACAATGGAACCCCAATACAAATTCCAGTGACTTTTTTTTAATGAGATTGAGAAACAAATCACCAACTTTGATTGGAAAAGCAAAGCAGATAAACAACCCAGATAAGCAAAGCACTACTGAAGAACTGGAACACACTGGGAGGCCTCACACTACCCAATCTTAAAATCTATTATACTGCCACAGCCATCCAAACAGCCTGGTACTGGTACAAAAAGAGACACATAGACCAATGGAACAGAGTTGGACTCCAGAGATGCTACCATTCTCCTATGAACAGCTGTTATTTGACAAAGGCCTAAGACTGTAAAGTGGGTTGAAAACAGTCCCCTTAACAAATGGTGCTGGTAAAATTGAATATCTATCTGGAAAAATTGAAACAAGACCCATATCTCACACCTTACACAAAAACTAACTCAAATGGGATGCCAAGCCAATAAAAGACCTAAATATCAAACCTATAATGATAAAGATCATGCAAGAAAAAGTAGTCAACAATGAAAGCTTTAATACACAGCTTAGACTTAATAATGGGACAAAGAATGCTTGATCAACAGAAGAGAAAATAAACGGGAACTACTAAGAATCAAACACTTTTGCTCATCCAAAGACTTTATCAAAAGAATTTAAAGACCACCTACAGAGTGGGAAAAAATATTTGTCAGCTATGTGTTGGACCAATGTCTGGTCTCCATAATCTACAGAGTTCTGCAAAATATCAACAAGAAAAAGCTAAATAACCCAATTAAACAATGCCAAAGGAGATGGATAGACACTTCACTATAGAGGATATCTAGGCAGCCAGAAGACACACGAGGAAATGCTCACAATCACTAGCTATTAAAGAAATTCAAATCAAAACTACAATGAGATACCATTTCACCCCAACAAGGTTGGCCATAATCCAAAAAGCACAAAACATCAAATGCTGGATAGGCTGTGGAGAGATTGGAACTATCCTACACTGCTGGTGGGAGAGTACCTCTTTGGAAAGCAATCTGGCACTTCCTTAGAAAGCTGGAAATACATATTCCATTTGACCCAGTAATCCCACTGCTTGAAATATATCCTACAGAAATAAAGGCAGTCACACGAACAGATATATGCCCACGAATGTTTACTGCAGCCCAGTCCACAATAACAAAAACAGGGAATCAACTCAGAAGCCCAACAACAGATGAATGGTTAACAAACTATGGTATATATTATTAGAGGTTTTAAATGTAAAAGGTTTCATTTAGTTTAAATTATGCTGTAAAAGGAGAAAGGGGAAAGAGAGAGAAAAAAAGTTTATTTGCGTCCCGGGCAGCTTTACAGAATTCTCGGGAGAGAGTCTGAAAAACCGCGCGTTGGCTGGGGAGTTGGGGATTTACAAAGGGTGGAGGCGGACCTTGTTGAGGACAATTACTTGTTGGTAAGTAACCAATGGGGTTGTGGACGATTATGACCGTTCGATTAGCATAAGGAGTGTTGTTTCAGTAGAGTGAAGTTAGGAGAGGACAAGTAGGGCCTATGGGGAGGAAGTGGCAGCTAGTCTCATTTGAATGAGAGAAAAACAACTGGGGGACTCTCCAAGGGTGGTCGAGGCACTTCCCGGAGTAGCTGGCTCAGGCCATCTGGGGGCGGGAAGGCTTGAGTTTCAGCCTAACATTCTGGCCTTTTTGGTGATAAGGGATGAAGAAGTCTGTCTTTGTCCACTTCCTGCTGAGCGTGGGTGGAGTGGGGTTACAGGCCAGAGTCCGCGAGGGGTGAGCTGGTGGGCAGAGGAGTATAGGGATGCAGTAGTAGTTGATTTACGATGACTCTGGACATTTCTTTTATGCAGTTTTTCAGGAACCTGAGAAAGCAAGAGGCAAAAAGAAAAAAGAGGCTTATTAGTATCAGGGGCCCAGTGAACGGGGTGAGCAACGCCAGTAATGGTAACTGGAACCAATTGAATGGGGATGTTTTTGCTTTTTTTTCAGCCCTTCGCTCAGGCGAGTTAAGGTATTGAGGTTCTTCTCTATTCGGCCAGTTTCATTGATGTAGTAACAGCATTCTTCTCTCAGGAAGAGACAGGTTCCTCCTTTGTAAAACGTATGTCAGCTTTCTTTCTTTCTTTTTTTATTATGACTGAGTGAAAATACACATTCCCATATAAATTCACATGCCCACCTATATGCAGCTTCCACTGCTCTCCCTGCCCGGTGACAGCACACTATTCCTCTCTGCTCCATATATGTCTCATCCTCCCAACAGTCTCCTTTCCCCTCCTCTCCACCCACTCTCCTATCTCGGCTTTCTTTACTGGGGCCTGTCCTTATCTCTGTCTCCTCATCTTTTTCTTCTGAATGATCCCAGAACAGAGGCCAGTGGACGAGCCTCTTTCTTCAGATCCCTCTCTTTCTTTCCTTTTTTATCTTTTTCTTTCTTTTCTCTGGCTATCTAGCCTTTCATCTTTTCTTTCTTTCTACATACTCTTTACTTTCTCTCACTTGCTTATTCTTTCTTTATGTTCTCTTCATATTTGTCACACTTGGTGTCCCACAGATAACTGTATACATCACAAAATAGTCACAAGAAACTCTAACCAGGTTGTTTATATCAGGCAAAGACAAAACTTAAGAGAAAATTTCTAAGCTAGAGAAACTAGTCTGCCAAGTTCACTCTGACAGAGATAAGGAGCACGAAAACAAGTTGTGGATACACAAAGTGCCAAGTAGCCTTCCTAGCTTCTGTTTTCTAAGCTGAAGGTCATTTCTTAGAAGAGTAAAGAAGACGGGGGGAGACCAAGATCACAGGAGCCAATCTGCTGGCCAGTCGTTTTCTGCAATTATAGTAACATCAGCTCCAGAGTCTGCCAAGCCCTGAAATATGCGATCAATAATTTGTACTGTGAAGTAAGGACGTTGAATTGTCAGTTTTGTAACCCAAAAGATGTTAGTACTGCCCAAACCTCCAGTACCTCTCAATTTAGGATTGACCCTACTAAATGAACAAATGGGAAGGAGGAGAATTTGAGTTAACAAATTTCCTCATTTGAAAGTTTGATAAGTAGAAGCTGTTAACGTACTAGCCTGCAAGTGTGGTCAGACTTTTTTAATGGCAGGACAGGGGTGTTGTATGGTGAGTGGGTGTGTATTAAGAGACCCTTTGTGAGTAATCTTTGGATGACAGGTTTCAGTCCCTGCCTGTGAGTGAGAGAGATGGGAAATTGTGGTCTGGATGGGAAGTGTGAGGGGTCTTTTAACTGTATGATGACGGGCTGGTGATGGGTGGCAATAGTTGGGGTTGAGGTATCCCAAACTTCGGGATCTACCTGGTCTGGAGGTAGGGGAAGGTTGGGTAGGTGAAGGGGTTCAGGTACTAAAGAGAGTATGAGGGAAGCTGAGGGATCTGAGGTGATTTGCAGAGTAGTTCCTAGTTTAGAGAGGAGGTCTCTGCCTAGGAGCAGAGTGGGGCAGGAAAGCATTATTAGGAAAGAGTGTATTAGGATTTTATTGTCTAACAGGCATGAAATGGGTCCTATTGTCAGTGGGTTAGAAGGCTGTCCATCAATTCCCATAACCGAGACTGGGGAAGAATAAGTTAGGCCCAAGTAAGAGGGAAGAACAGAATAGGTAGCCCCATGTCAATTAAAAATGATAATGACTTACCTGCTACCTTGAGAGTTACCCTGGGCACAGCGAGAGTGATTGGGGCTGATGAGCTGGGGCTCCTTCAGTCTTCAACTGCCAGTCCCAGGACAGTGAGTGGCAGGTCTGGGAATGGAGAGGTTGGCCCCCTATGGCTTTCATAGAGGGACAGTCGCTCTTCCAATGGCCCTGCTGACCACATATTGGGCATGGAGTGGTGGGTGGCCACGGTTGTGGACAAAGTCTGGCCCAGTGTCCTTCTTTGCCACATTTGAAACATGCTCCTGGTGGAGTGTGGCTTGGAATGTCCTTTCTTGTCCCACTAGCTGGCCTCAGGGCTGCCACCAAGGCTTGGGCCTGTAAGTGTGCCTTTAGGTGAGTCTGGGTTTCCTTTTCTGCTTCTGCCTGCTTCTCTTGGGTGTTAAAGACTTTGAAGGCCATATTTACCAAGTCTCGTATGGGAGTTTGGGGACCATCCTCAGCCTTTTTTTAGTTTTTTGCTGATGTCTGGGGTGGATTGTGTTATGAAGTGGGTTGTTAAGACTGTGGTTCCTGCTGGGGAGGTAGGGTCTAGGTGGGTATATTGGGTGAGTGCCTTAGTAAGGTGATTGAGAAAGGCAGCAGGGTTTTCATCTGCATGTTTGGTAATTTCTCATAGCTTGCTAAAGTTTACTGCTTTGTGTGATATGGCTTGTAATCTGGCCAGGACACAATGGATTATTTTGTCTCTCCGGGTGCGGCCACCGTGCCCAGATTGGGTGTCTGGTAATCCCAGCCTAGGTCTTGTCCTGGGACTGCCTCTAAGCCTACTGGCATGGTGGGGTCTGTTAGGTGGACTTGATTGGCATGTTCTCAGGCAGCCCCGAAGACCCTTTCTCTTTCATCTGCATGTAGGGTAGAAGAGAGAAGGACCCACAGATCATGCCAAGTTAAGTCACAGGCCTGTGTAAGGTAGCCAGCCAAGTGCCGTCGAGTCGGAGCGTTGTGCAAGGTAATGGAATTCTTTTATGTAATTGGTAGGGTCATTTGAGAAGGAGCCTAGTCTCTTTTCAATTTGGGAAATGTCAGTGAGAGAGAAAGGGACGTGAACTCGGACCACTCCCTCAGTTCCCGCCACTTTGTGTAGGGGACAAAGGAGAGGCTGGCTTTGTGTAGGCTGGCTCTGCTGCTGGGAACGGGTGTAGCTGCCAACTGCGGAGGGTAAAGGAGGACTGGGTATGGTGGTATCTGGGGTTGTGGGTGGAGGTGATAGTGGGGCAGCTGTTGGGTGTGTCAGCTGTTGGGTAGGGTGGGCATCTCTGGGGTGGAGGTGAGAGGGACTCTGGTGAGTCAGAGAATGAAGAAGTTAGTTTGGGTGGGGGGTTGGGTTCCATTTGGTCTGACCCTTTGTTAGCTTGGGTTGCGGTTTCTCTGGCTAAGAGAATTTGAGTGGTATTACATGTGGAGCGGAGTGAAGGATGGGAGTGCAGATAGAGAAAGGCTTGGACATAGGGGACTTCCGGCCATTTGCCTGTGTGCCGACAAAAGTTGTTGAGGCCTATTAGAACTCCGTAATCAAAGGTTCCCTGTTCGGGCCATTTAGACCCATTATCTAGTGGGTACTGAAGCCAGGCAGTAGTGCAATAAAAGATTAGGCACTTAGGGTGCAGGTCTTGAGCTAACCCCAGAGCCTGGAGGTTATGTAAGAGGCAGCCCAAAGGAGTGGACAGGTCAGGCTTCGAGTTATGGTTTTCCATGGTTCCGGATACCGTGGAAAGAACCTTCTGAAGAGAGTGACGTCTCACTCTTTCAGGAAGGGTCTCGTGGACGGATGGTCTCGGAGGTCACAGAGGACGTCTCCCAACTGTGTTTTTCTGAGACTCAAGCCTAGTGGCCGTGGAGGTGTCTCTGACGTGGTACCGTGGTGTTTTGGACAGTCAGGGGGGCAGAGACCCCAGAAGGGTGGAAGTTAGGTAGACCAGAATTTGCCCAGGATCCAACCGAAGTGAGAGGGGTTTTAGGAGAGTGAGTTTGGGAGAAGATGGGTCTCGTTGAGGGGATTTGCTACTTACCCTAGATGTTGAGTTAAAGGGGGTTGGAGATTCGTATTTCATCCAAGCTGTTGTTTAGAGAGGGAGAAGAGGTGAGGGTAAGTGGTGGGCTGTTGGTCACTACCCCTCCCGGATTTCAGCACCAAATATTAGAGGTTTAAAATGTAAAAGGTTTCATTTAATTTAAATTATGCCTTAAAAGGAGACCGGGAAAAGAGAGAAAGAGAGAGAAAAAGTTTATTTGCGTCCTGGGCAGCTTTACAGAGTTCTCTGGAGAGAGTCTGCAAAACTGCGCGTTGCCTGGGGAGTTGGGGATTTACAAACGGTGGAGGTGGACCTTGTTGAGGACAATTACTTGTTGGTAAGTAACTAATGGGGTTGTGGACGATTAGGAACGTTCAATTAGCATAAGGATTGTCCTTCAGTGGGGTGAGGTGAGGAGAGGACTAGTAGGGCCTATGGGGAGGAAGTGGCAGCTAGTCTCATTTGAGTTAGAGAAAAACAACTGCGGGACCCTCCAGGGGTGGTCGAGGGCTTCCAGGAGTAGCTGGCTCAGGCCATCAGTGGGAGGGGAGGCTTGGGTTTCAGCCTAACACATATACTCAATGAAACACTATGCAATGGTAAAGAACAATGATGATTTTAGGAAGCATCTCATAACCTCGTTTCAATTGGAAGACATTTTGCTGAGTGAAATCAGATATCAGCACAAGGACAAATATTATATGAGACCCCTACTATAAGGACTTAAAAAAAGACTCCTGTACAGAAGAAAAGACTCTTTGATGGCTGCAAGGGAGATGAAGGAGGGAGAGAGCTGGTCAAAGATTAGATAGTTGATAGAAACTTGGTTAGATGAAAGCAGTGACAGCACAGACTAGAAAGAAGATCAGCTTAATTGGACTTCAAAATAAACTGAAAACTCTTCTAACCTTAACCCAACATTGTAAGGATAGAGTAGCAGGGGTGGGGGTCTGGGGACCATGCTCTCAAGGGACATTGAGGCCAACTGGCATAACTAGCCTATTGCTAAGAGAGTCTTCTGCTCCCCATATCAGTCAGTGGCGTCCAGGTTCTTCAAATCTAGCAAATGCCATCTGAGGTACACCAAATGGTCTCAACTCTACCAATAGATGGTCACCAAGAACAACAAAGGCATCAGGGAAAAAGAACCCAAGAGACAGAAGGACTCATGTGAATGGGTGACTGTATCAACATGTGACCAGAAGAACCAGATGGTGCCTGGTCACCACTAAAGACAGCCATGAAGGGGAACACAATGTTGAGTCCCAGTGGCATCATGAGATGAAGAGGGGTGCACCTCAAGAACTCTACTAAAAAGACCTCAATCGGTCCAAACACCTTGGAGTTCCCCTGTGAGCATAGCCTCTAGACCTGCTGCTGCCACTGACCAGAAAACATTACTGAGGTCAGTAATGGACTGGACTCAGGGACACAGTGTGACCATATGGTATGTACTTTATGGTTTTATGCATGCATATGAGGTTGCCCTACTGGCTCTTACTGGGAGAGGAGTAGGTGGAGAGGAGGGGTCAGGAGATAATTAAGAAGATATTGCGTATATAGAATGAAAAGGAGGAGCGTGCTGTCACTGGGCAAGGAGACCAGAAGGAGTTTCAGATAGGCAGCCATGCAAATTTAATTTGGATTGTATACTTTCACAGTCACAATAAAAAGAAATTTTGTTACATCAATTGACCTAGATGTCCCTTGAAACCAGGGTCCCCAGACTCCTGTCCCAGCTACTCTGTCCTTTGAAGTGTTGGATTAGATTTGGAAAACTTCTTAGCATTTGGTTTAATCTAGGTGTGCTGACCTCCCATCTACTAGGTACTGTCCCTCCCTTCACCTGACCCAATCCCTATCTTCTATCTAATCAGTGAATAGCCCTCTTCCTCCTCTCTCCCTCCCTACCCTGTAACCATCAGAGTGCTTTCTTCTGATTAAACATTTTCTTCAGACCTTATCAGAATGGTCTCATACAATATTTATCCTTTCGCAATTGATTAATTTGACTCAGAATAACGTGGGTTGAAAACAGCCAAAGATGACAAAGAAGGTAAAGAGGCTAACATCAGCATCAGGCAGGGAAGGTAATAGCATCAAGTAAGGAGGGTAACAACATCAGATAAGGAGGGTAACATCATCAGGTAAGGAGGATAACAGTATCAGGTAAGGAGGGTAACACCATCAGGTAAGGAGGGTAATAGCACTAGGTAAGGAGAGTAATAGCACTAGGTAAGGAGAGTAACCACATCAGGCAAGGAGGGCAAAAGCATCAGGCAACAAGGGTAACAGCATCAGGCAAGGAGGGTAATAGCATGAGGCAAGGAGGGTAACACCCTCAGGTAAAGGAGGGTAACACCATCAGGTATGGAGTGTAACACCATCAGGTAAGGAGGGCAATAGCTCCAACAAGGAGGGTAACAGCATCAGGTAAAGCAGATAACAGTATCAGGTAAAGATGAGCAACAGCATCAGGTAAGGAGGATAACATCATCACATAAGCAGGGTAACACCATCAGATAAGCAGCTTAGTAGCATCAGGAAAAGAGAGTAAAGACAGTGAGCAGCCCTCATTTGTCTGTCAGTGGAGACTTGCTTGTTGCTGTGATGCAGGAAGCTATGCCACTGGCACTTAGGTACCAGCAGGGTCAACCATGGTAGACAAGTTTCAACCAAGCTTCCAGACTAAGACAGACTGGGAAGAAGGACCCAGAAGTCTACTTCTGAAGGGAGTTAGCCAGGAAAAGACTTAGGAATAACAGCTGAACACTGTCAGATATGGTGCTGGCAAGTGAGCTGCCTGTATCGGAAGGCACTCAGAAGATGACTGGGGAAGAGCTGCCTCCTCAAAGTAGAGTCGACCTTAACAACATGGATGGAGTAAGCACTCCAGGGTCTTTGTTCGCTGATGTGGCATGACTCAAAATGAGAAGAAACAGCTGTAATCATCCATGTTTTAGTCAACTAGTGCTGTTTTAACAGAAATACCATACAGTGGATGGTTTTAACAAAGGAAAGTTTATTCTTATACAGTCTGGTAGGCTATAAGCCCAAATTCAGGATGTCTGCTCCAGCGGAAGGCTTTCCTCCTTGTTGGCTCTGGAGGAAAGTCCAGAATTGTATCAGTCGTTTTTCAAGGAGCATCTTGGAGCAGGAACTTCAGGTTTGACGGATACGCTCTTCTCCCAGTGCTGCTTTCTTGATGGTGTGAGATTCTGTTTTAGTCATCTAATGCTGCTCTAACAATCCATCAATAATTGGGACATGGAATGTATGAAGTATGAATCTAGGAAAATTTGAAATTGTTAAAAATGAAATGGAACACACAAACATTGACATTCTAGGCATTAGTGAACTGAAATGGACAGGTTTTGGCCATTTTGAATCTGACAGTCATATAGTCTACTATGCTGTGAATGAAAACTTGAACAGGAATGGTGCTGCATTCACCATCAAAAAGAACCTTTCAAGATCTGTCCTGAAGTACAAGGCTGCCAGTGATAGGATAATATCCATACACCTACAAGGAAGGCCAGATAATATGACTATTATTCAAATTTAAGCACTAAGCTCTAAGGCCAAAGATGAAGAGGTTGAAGATTTTTACCAGCTTCTGCCGTCTGAAATTGATTGAACATGCAATCAGCATGCATTGATAATTACTGGTGACTACAGTACAAAAGTTGGAAACAAAGAAGAGGGGTTGGTAGTTAGAAATCACGGCCTTGGTGATAGATTTTTGCAAGACTAACGACTTTTTCACTGCAAATACTTGTTTTAACCAACACAAACAGTGACTGTACACATGGACCTCACCAGATGGAACACGCAGGAGCCAAATCAATTACATCTGTGGGAAGAGACAATGGAAAATCTCCATATCAGCAGTCAGAACAAGACCAGGTGCTGACTGTGGCACAGATCATCAACTGCTCATATGCAAATTCAAATTGAAACTGAAGAAAATTAGAACAAGTCCATGAAAACCAAAGCATGACCTTGAGTATATCCCTCCTGAGTTTAAAGACCATCTCAAGAACAGATTTCATGTGTTGATCACTAATGACTGAAGGTTAGATGAATTGTTTAACAACATCAAAGCCATCATCCATGAAGAGAGCAAGAAGTCATTAAAAAGACAGGAGAGAAAGAAAAGACCAAATCAAATGTCACAAGAGACTCTGAAACTTGCTCTGGAATGTCAAGCAGCTAAAGCAAGAGGAAGTAATGGCAAAGTGAAAGACCTTGACGGAAGATTTCAAAGAGCAGCTTGAGAAGACAAAAGAAAGTATTATAATGATGTGTGTGAAGAGCTGGAAATGGAAAACCAGAAGGGAAGAACACGTTCTACATTTCTCAAGCTGAAAGAACTCAAGAAAAAAAATGCAAGCCTCGAGTTGCAATAGTGAAGGATTCTACAGGGAAACTATCAAGCAACTGAGGGAGCATCAGAAGAATGTGGAAGGAGTACACAGTCATTATACCAGAAAGAACTGGTTGATATTCAGCCATTTAAAGAGATAGCATATGATCAGGAACCAATAGTACTAAGCAGGAAGCCAAAGCTGCACTGAAGGCAGTGGCAAAAACAAGGCTCCAGGAATTGATGGAATATCAATTGAAATATTTCAACAAACAGATGCAGCGCTGGAAGTGCTCACTCATCAGTGTCAGAAAATTTGGAGGACAGCTGCCTGGCCAGTTGACTGGAAGATATCCATGTTTAAGCCCATTCCAAAGAAAGGTGATCCAAGCAAATGTAGAATATACTGAACAACATTGTTGATGTCACATGCAAGTACAATTTTGCTCAAGATCATTCAAAAGTAACTGCAAAAGTATATTGACAATAAACTGCCAGAAATTCAAGCTGGATTCAGAAGAGGACGTAGAACCAGGGATATCATCGCTGATGTCAGATGGATCTTGGCTGAAAGCAAAGAATACTGGAAAGATTTTACTTGTGTTTCATTGACTATGCAAAAGCATTCAACTGTGTGGATCATACTAAACTATGGCTAACGTTGCAGAAAATGGGAATTCCAGAATACCTAATTGTGTCCATGAGTCAGATCCGACTCGATGGCACTTGCCTTGGCTAATTGTGCTCTTAAGGAATCTGTATATGGATCAAGAGGCAGTCATGTGAACAGAACAAGGGGACACTGCATGGTTTAAAGTCAGGAAAGGTGAGCATCTGGGTTGTATCTTTTCACCACACCTTTTTTATCTGTATGCTGAGCAAGCAATCCAAGAAGCTGGATAATACAAAGAAGAATGAGGCATCAGGATTGGAAGACAGCTCATTAACAACCTGCATTACACAGATGACATCACCTTACTTGCTGGAAATGAAGAAGATTTACAGCACTTACTGGTGAAGGTCAAGGACCACAGCCTTCAGTGTGGATTGCCCCTCAACATCAGGAAAATGAAAATCCTCACAACTGAATCAGTAAGTAACATTGTCATAAATGGAGAAAAGATTGAGGTTGTCAAGGATTTCATTTTACTTGGGTCCACAATCAATTTCCATGGAAGCAGCAATCAAGAATTCAAAAGACGGGGTGGGCAGGAGTGGAGAGTGTCAGAGTCAAGATAAAGGACTAAACACAGGTCTCCCTAAATCCCTCTGGAAACCAAAACCTAAACTGATGATTGAACAGAGCCTTCTGGATACCTGGTGAGCCTTAGGATCTTGCATAGCGCTGTTAATTTGGATTTCATGGCACTGAAAGCAAAATCTCCACTCTTTCACTTACCCCACTCTCAGTGAACACAGTCTTGCAAGGACCAAAGGTAACTTACCGTTTTGTTTTTCTTCTCTGTCTTGGCCAGCAGGCAGAGCTGGGACTTGGCTGCCCACTGTTCTCCAGTGTGCTGCTGGTGGGATTGGTGGGCGTAGTTGCTGTGTTCTGGGGGCCCGAATTTGGACTCGGTACATCTCAGCAACTTTGGCCTGTCTTTCTGCCTCCCTATGTGGTGGCTGTGAGGAGGCGGAGGCAGGCTTGTGTGGGCTTCCATCTTTATCCATAGGGAGATGGAAACACGCATACAGAGGCCCCAAGTGGACTTAGTTCCTAGGCTGGGAGGCAGCACTGGCCCCAGGGAGAACACTTTTCCAGCAGAGAGGTGGTGTTTTTGCCGGGCTGGGGCCCGGCAACAGAGGCTGTGGACTCTGGGCACCTTGGCACATTTGGCCTCCCTTTCTGCCAGTGGCCTGGTCCCAGCCAGGTGGCAAGCTTGTGTGGGATACCATCTTGATCCACTGGGAGGTGGATATGCCCATACAGAAGCCTTGGCCAGACCTGGTTCCTGGCTGGGGAGCAGCGCCTGCCTGAGGGGGGGGGGCTTTTCTGGCAGAAAAGCAGATCACCTACAGCTGTGGCCTGACATCAGGGGCCAGCAGGGCAGTAGTCTTTCTGCGTTTTGAGCACTTTATAACATCTGCGGTTCAATATGGTGGTGCTTGCTTTGCTAGATGGGAAGAGGGACCTGTACACCTGAAAACCTGGCTGACTTTGGAAGTTGTGAGATACTTTTTACCTCTTGTTTTGAGACAACCTGGAGAGGCAACTGTGGTCCATCCTCAAAGCATCTCTCCCAGCCTCTATTGACTCACATGAAGTCCAGAGGGCAGCAAAATCTGGAGAAAACTATAACCTGGAGATCACTCAGGGATTCAGAGGGCCCCCACGGGAAACCACCTCGGAATTTTCCAGACGAAGAAGCTTTTCTGAAGCTATTGGGAGGTGAATACAAAAGCATTATATGTAGAGCCCTCCTGGGCCTTAAGCAGAGTGCAACAGAGCAGAATGAAAGATTGGGCAAGCTGTTTGATCTGATGGAGCACCAGTGCTCTGAAGTTCAACAGGTTAAGAACAAAATTAAAGACATAGAAAATCCAACTGAAAGCCAAGAAAACAGAATGGAACAAATGGAAATGAGACTTTCTGATTTGGATGACAGAGCTAATGACTCCAGCATCTATGAGGAGAAATCAGAAAAAAGAAACAAGAAAAATGAAGAAGGATTAAGGAGCATGTGGGACTCTATTAAGAGGAACAAGCTGCGATTAATTGGAGTTCCTGAACAGGGCAAGACACCAGAAAACACAGAGAGTATTGTTGCTGAGCTGCTGACAGAAAACTTCCCAGAAATTATGAAAGAAGAGAGTACAGATATCCAAGATACATATCAAACACCGTTCAACATAGATCTCAAAAGAAAGACCCCAAGACATATTATAATCAAGCTTAATAAAATGAAACATAAGCAGAAACTCTTAAAGGCAGCAAGACTCAAAGCAAAGCTAACTGAAATCCTGTAGGCTTTCGTCAAACTTCTCAGAAGAAACAATGCTGGCACAGAGACAGTGGCATGATACATTTGACATCTTGAAGGAAAAGAACTTTCAACCAAGAATTATATATCCTGAAAAACTACCTTTCAAATATGAAAATGAAATTAAGACATTCACAAATAAACAGGGACTTTGTAAAAACCAAACCAAAGCTACAAGACATGTCAGCTGAAAGGATATCTTGGCTCAGAAGAACAAAACCACTAACTTTACATTTTGGAAGCAATTACAGGACACACCACCCAGAATCCTACTCAGTCAGGGAAGGCTCCAAACTCAGTCAAAGCTATAACGGTGAAAGAAATAATCCAGTGAGCATATCATGAAAACTATGATGTCATCATATTAAAAAGAGGGATGTACTACAGTCATTATAGTCCTTCCAGATAGAGAGGAAGTCGTTAAGAATGGTAGTAATTGAAATTGGGTTTATACATAGTTTACTAAGGGGGATCTTAGGGGCAGCCGTAAAGCACAATAAAGATGCAACATGTCAAATCAAGAAACGTAATACAGGAGTCTCAACAACCATAAAACCAACCTGTAAAAGTGAAAAATCAACTCACAAACAATGCCCCAGAACAGATTAATAAGAACAAAAGAGAAAACATCAACACAAAAATAAACATATCACAATGGCAGCACTGAAGACATACCTATCAATAATCACATTGAATGTGAATGGACTCAATGCTCCACTAAAGAGACATTGAGTGACATCTTGGATCAAAAGACATGACCCATCCGTATGTGGCCTACAAGAAACTCACCTTAGACTTAAAGGTATGAACAAACTGAGAATTAAAGGATGGAAGAATATGTATCAAGCTAACAACACACAAAGGAGAACAGATGTAGAAATTTTAATCTCAGATAAATGAGATTTTAATGTAAAATCCACCATCGTGGACAAGGATGGACACTGTTGCTAAAAGTTTCGACACACAAACAGGACTTAACAATAGTAAATATCTATGCACCTAATATTAGAGCACCTAAATACACTGAAGAAACACTGATTATACTAAAAAAGGAGATAGATCACTCCACAGTAATAATGGGAGACTTCAACACTCCACTCTCAATATTGGACAGATGTCTAGAAGAAAGCTCAATAAAGACACAGAAGACCTTATTGCCACAATTAACAAACTAGAACTCATTGACATATACAGAACGTTCTATCCATCAGTGGGCAACTACACTTTCTTCTCCAGTGCACTTGGAACATTCTCCAGAATAGATCACGTTTTAAGACATAAAGCGATTCTCAACAAAATCCATATCATTTAATTAATGCAGAGCATCATCTCAGATCATAAAGCAATAAAACTTGAAACCAATAGGAGAAAAAACGTAGAAAGTGGAACTCATGGAAACTGAACATCTTGCTCAAAAAGCCATGGGTTACAGAAGACATCAAGGATGAACTAAAGAAACTTATGGATTCCGATGAGAATGAAAGTACTTCCTACCAGAACTTATGGGATACAGTCAAAGTGGTACTCAGAAGTCAGTTTATCTCCATAAATGCACACATCTGGAAGGAAGAAAGAAACCAAATCAAAGAACTAACCCTAAAGCTTGAACAAGTAGAGAGAGAACAACAGTGGCACCACTCAGGCACCAGAAGAAAACAGATCATAAAGATCAGAGCAGAAATAAATGAATTAGAGAATAGAAGAACAACTGTAAAAATTGAACAGACCAAAAGATGGTTTTTGGAAAAGACCAACGAAATTGACAAACCTTTGGCTAAATTTACTAAAGAAAAACAGGAAAGGAAACAACCCAAATAAGAAATGAGAGGGGAGTTGTCATAACAGATCCAAAAGAAATAAAAAATATCATAACAGAATACTATGAAAGACTGTACTCTAACAAATTTCAAAACCTAGAGGAAATGGACAAATTCCTTGATTCACATCACGTAGCATAATTATCTCAAGGTGAAGCAACAGAACTTAATAACCCCATCACAAAGGAAGACATTGAAAAAGTCATTAAAAAACTACCAACGAAAAAAAGCCCAGGCCCAGATGGCTTCACCACATAATTCTACCAAGCTTGTAGAGAATTATTTCCAATACTACTGAGACTATTTCACATTATAGAAAAGGATGGACTACTTCCAAATTCATTCTACGAAGCCAGCATAACCCTGGTACCAAAGCCAGGGAAAGACCCAACCAAAAAGGAGAACTACAGACTGATATCACTGATGAATCTAGATCAAAAATCTTCAACAAAATTCCTGCTAATAGAATGCAACAACATATGAAAAAAATAATCCATCATGAACAAGTTGGACTCATAACAGGAATGTAGGGCTGGTTCAACATCAGAAAAACAATTAATGCGATCAACCACATAAATAACACAAAAGATACGAAACACCTGATTTTGTCTATTCATGCAGAAAAGGCATTTGATAAAGTCCAACACCTGTTAATGCTAAAAACTCTCAGGAAAATAGGAATAGATGGCAAATTCTTCAGTACAATAAGGGTCATTTGTACAAAGCCAACTGCCTACATCATCCTGAATGGAGAGAGACTGAAACAGTTGCCCTTGAGAAGAGGAACTAGACAAGGATGACCACTCTTGCCTCTCCTACTCAACGTTGTACTAGAAGTTCTAGCCAGAGTAACTAGACAAGACCAAGAAATAAAGGGCATCTGCATCAGCAAGAAGTCAAAACTTCTCAATTTGCAAATGATATGATTGCATACACAGAATCTTAAAGAATCCATAAGTAAACTACTCAAACTGATAGAAGAGCTCAGCAAAGTCTCGGGGTACAAGGTAAACCTAAGTAAATCAGTAGGATTCCTTTATACCAACAATGAGATTACTAAGGAAGAAATCACCATATCAATACTATTTACTATAGCCCCTAAGAAGATAAAGTACCTAGGAATAAATCTAACCAGAGAAATAACAGACCATTACAAAGAGATCTACAAGTCCTTACTACATGAAACTAAGAGAGACTTACACAAATGGGGAAACCTACCCTGCTCATGGATAGGAAGACTTAACCTTGTGAAAATGTCTATTTTACCTAAAGCAATCTACTTATGTGATGTAATCCCAATATAAGTTCCAGTGACATTTTTTAATGAGATGCAGAAACTAATTACCAACTTTGTTTGGAAAGGGAAGAAGCCCCAGATAAGTAAAGCACTACAGCAGAGGAAGAAAACACTGGGAGGTCTCTCATTACCTGACTTTAGAACCTATTACACTGCCACAGTAGTTAAAACAGTCTGGTACTGGTACAAAAACAGACAGAGAGATCAATGGAACAGAATTGAGATCCCAGAGATGACACCATCTTCTTTTGAAAAGTTGATATTTGACAAAGGCCCTAAAACATTAAACTGGGGGAAAAATCAGTATCTTCAACAAATGGTGCTGGCAGAATTGGATATTCATCTGCAGTAAACTGAAACAAGACCCATATCTTACACCTTATACAAAAACCAACTCAAGCTGGATAAAAGACCTAAATATCAAATCTAAAATAATAAAGCTCATCCAAGAAAAAGTAGGAATAGCAATGGAAGTTTTAATACACAATGTAGACAGACTTCAAAATCTGTCACACAAACCACAAACAGCAGAAGAGTAAATAGATAAATAGGAACTATTAAGAATGAAACAGTTTTGCTCATCCAAAGATTTTATTAAGAGAATTAAAAGGCCATCTACAGAATGGGAAAAAATATTTGGCAACTATATGTCAGACTGATGCCTGATCTCCATAATCCATAAGGTACTACAAAATATCAAGAAGAAAAAGATAAATCATCCAATTAAGTGATGGGCAAAGGAGATGGACAGACACTTCTCTAAAGAGGAGATCCAGGCAGCCAAAAAACACATGCTGACATGCTCACGATCATTAGCTATTAAAGCAATTAAAATCAAAATGACAATGAGATACCATCTCATCCCAACGAGGTTGGCCATGATCCAAAAAACACAAAACAACCAATGCTGGAGAGGCTGTGGAGAAATTGGAATTCTCCTACACTGTTGGTGGGATTACAAAGTGGTGCAACCTCTTTGGAAAGCAATCCTGCACATCCTTAAAAAGCTGGATCTAGATATATCATTTGACCGAGAATTCCACTGGTCAGAATATACCCTATAGAATCAAGGGCATTCACACCAACTGATTTATGCTCACAAATGTTTATCACATCATTGTCCACATTAGCAAAAAATGGAATAAACCCAGATGCCCAACAACAGAGGAATGGATAAACTATGGTATACATACTCAATGGAATACTACCCAATGATCAAGAACAATGATGATTTTAGGAAATATCTCATAACCTGGTTTCAGTTGGAGGACATTATGTTGAGTGAAAGCAGTCAGCGACAAAAGGACAAATATTGTGTGAGACCCCTACAATAAGAACTTTTAAACAGACTCATGTATGGAACAAAAGACTGTTTGATGGCTGCAAGGGTGGGGAGGGAAGGAGGGCAGGGGGAAGACTTTAGATTAGATAGCTGATAGAAACTTGGTTGGGTGCAATCTGTGACAGCACACATTAGAAAGATCAATATTTACTAGACTTCACCATAACATAATTAGACATGATTAGACCTCCCACCTTAATCCAATTTACAAGGACAGAGTTGCTGGGGTGTGGTGCCGGGGACCATGCTCTCACAGGAAATCGAGGCCAATCGGCACAACTAGCGTTTTGCTAAGAGAGCCCCCTGTACCCCACATTGATGAGTGGCATCTGAGGCTTAAAAGCTGCCAAGCTGCCATCTGAGGGTACAGCAAATGGTCCTACACCCTATACGGGTGAGTGGCATCTGGAGCTTAAAAACTGCCAAGCTTTTGGTCCTTGGTGATCATCCATTCCTGCTAAGTTGGCAGCCATCTGAGGGTACAGCAAATGGTCCCAACTTAGCAGGAATGGATGATCACCAAGGACCAAAATGACATGGGACAAAGAGAACCCAGAAGACAGAGAGACCCATGTGAGTGGGTGGCTGTGTCGACTTGTGACCAGAACAACTGGATGGTGCCTGGCCACCACCAATGATAGCCTTCAAATAACCCAACAAATACATTGCCCATAATTTTTGGAGGGAACCTTGGTGGTACAGTGTTTAAGAACACAACAAGTAATCAAAAAATTGGCAATTTGAATCCACCAGCACTTCCTTGGAAACCCTGTGGGGCCATTCCACCCTGTCTTATAGGATCTGTATGGGCAGGTTTTTGTTTTTGGTTTGTTTGTCTTGCTTTATTTTGTTTTTACAACTTTTGGGAGTGGGGAAGGGCAAGAGTGGCAACTTAGAGAAATTTAATCATTCCTTGTATTAGTGCTAAAATATTTCTGTAGTTTTTATTCTTCTATCTCGTTCTTACTATCAGTGATGGCTCTGCCACCAGTTCGTAAGTCTTCCCAGGACATTTTAAAGTGAATTGGCTGTATCTCATCATTCTTCTAAATTATTTACTCTTTTGTATATTGTGGTTTGTTGGAGTCCCGGTGGTGTAGGAGTTAAAAGCTTGGTTAAAAACTGGAAGTTTAGCAGTTCAAATCCACTAGCTGCTCCCTGGAAACCCTATAGGGCAGTTCTGCTCTGTCCTATAGGGTCACTGTGAATCAGAATGAACTTCATGGCCATGAGTTTGGTTTGGTTTTTGTATTGTGGTTTGAGGTTATAAAGGTCTTGTAGTGTTATTGAAGATGGAGTTTGTGTTACTTTTTTGTTCTATCCTTGAATTTACAGAGATTTTCAAGAGCAGAGGAGGCAGAAAATGTCTTTACTCCATCAAGTTAACTCTATGTCCTGCCTAACTTAATAGATGCAAGAACCAAAATCATGGAAGATGAAATGACTTTCCTTTTGTTAATTCCATTGATATCATAGCTCTAACTAGAAACAGACCACTTGTTTAATAATTGTTTGGTTTTCTCAACATAACATACTGAAATAGACTCTATAAGGTGATAATAAAATACTGCTTCCTTTTGTGATTAAACAAATAGTTCACATTAATTTGCTAAAACTGCTCTTGGCAAAGTCACTGATGGTCTCCATGTTGCCAAATTCAATAGTCAATTCTTAGCCCTTGTCTATTAAATTAATTGACAACATTTTTAGTATTCATTACTCCTTCCTCTTTGAAGCACCCTTGCTCATTTGAATTTTAAGACACTTGTTTTGGTTATCTAGTGCTGCTTTAACAGAAATACCACAAGGGGATGGCTTTAAAAAGAGAAATTTTATTTGTTAAAGTCTAGTAAGCTAAAAGTCCAAATTCAGCTCAAGGGTAAGGCTTTCTCTGCTGACACTAGAGGAAAGTCCTTGTCCTCAATCTTCCCCTGGATTGGAAGCTTCTGAGGTGCAGGGTCCCTGGTCCCTTCCAAAAGATGCGGTCAGTTCCCAGCACTGAGCTTTAGTAGTATGAGGTCTCCAAATGTCTGTGCTAGATTATCTCCTTTGTATTTCAAGCGATCATCTTTTCCAAGTCATTCCTACTTTAGTAAACGCAACTTTCTATTGTCAGTTGCTCAGTCCAAAACCATTGGTCATCCTTGAGTACCTTTTTTCTCTTATTCTTCATAACCATGTCTTTTTCTTTTTGTTCTGTAATCACAGTTTATGAAGAATTCTCAAATTTTACCACCTGTACTGCTACTGTACTAGTCCAATGCCACCTTCATCTCATATCTGTATTATTGCTGAAATTTCCTAGCTGGTTGTTCTTCTCCTACCTTATTTTTATGCAAATGATAAACATCCTTTGCATTTGTTTGCCAGCTGTGCCCTCCTCCCCAGAGGCACCTTCATAAGCGCTGCCATGCTAATCCCTTTCCACATGTTGCTATAATAAAAACTGGCATAATATACTTACTGAAATATATTCTGGGGGCGGGACATGAATGGCAAACAAATGAAGGAGGCATACACTATTTGTGTAAAAATATGGAACTCTTTTACCCAACTAATCTGTCCTCCACCTAACAGCTAAAACAATTCTCTCTTAAAAAATGTTAGATCTAATCACCCTTAAAAAAAGGATCTGGTAGAGCATTACATTATTCATCATACCCATAATTCTATCATCTTCAAATAACATCATCATTTTACATTTTTAGTGCTTTATTCAAGGTGGCTATAGAAACCCTGGTAGTGTAGTGTATTAAGTGCTACATCTGCTAACCAAAAGACTAGCAGTTCAAATCCACTAGGCGCTCCTTGGAAACTCTATGGGACAGTTCTACTCTGACCTGTAGGGTCACTATGAGTAGGACACGACTTGATGGCAGTGGGTATATGCATATAATTTATTAAATCAAGATTATACTGTTAGCAGTGGTTTGTATTCTCTTTATTCAATATTGTATTTTCTGTGTCAGCAAATACTATTGAAAATATATATTAAAAAAAACCCCAGTAAATATAACCTCTAATTATTGAAGGCTATTCCATTATATAGCTGTACCTGTTATTTTCCCTTTGCCCCTCCAGAGGCTCTTTCTAATCTTTTCTACTCTGCTTTCTCTGTCCAGATATCTGATCTGTATGAACCCCATCAAAGAGTTTATATATGATTGGCTTCTGGTTGAATTTAGCCAATAGAAAGCTAGCAAGAGATCTAGGGAGAGGCAGAAAATTAATTTCAGTGGTTACTTGGCTCCTCCCTCGTAAGATAACCTCCAAATAACTATGTTCCTCAACAAAAAGTTACTGTTCTTCTCAGAGAAATTGACATTATGTGATTATCTCCTTCAAAGCTATGAACCACTGTGTTTTTATGGGTAAATCTATTTGTCATGAATAGGATATAGGATAGGGCAACACTTTGTTCTGTTATGCAATAAGGTTACTATGAGTTAGTGGCAACTTGACTGCACCTAACAACCATAGCAACTGATTCCACTTAATGTGTAAGGTGAGGTAGCATGAGATACAGATCTTCACTGATTCAAGACTAATAAATTGGGTGGTCCATCGGAGATGTCAAATGAACAAACAAACACGCAAACAAACAAAAGAACCTGTTGCCATTGAGTCAATTAAGACTCATACCAGCTCTATAGGATAGAGTAGAATTGACCTATAAGGTTTTCAAGGAACACTTGGTGGATTCAAACTGCCAACCTTTTGGTTATCAGCCATAGCTCTCAGACACCATACCACCAGGAAGCTAAATGACAAGAGTGTCTAAAGGAAAGGAATTGATTGGAACATTCAGAATAAATACAGAACGTGATAATATCTAAGGCCCACAAAAATTTTCACCAGAGTACATCTACCATAGACAAAGTTCTAAATAATCATGCAGACAAGGTGACCTGTATTTTTAATGTCAGTCAGCATCTTTGTAGTTTGTTAAATAAACCCACAAGCACTTCTGGCTTTAATAAAACCAAGAAAAATCTGTTGCTGTCAAGTCGATTCTGACTCAGCAACTCTATAGGACAGAGTAGAACTGCCTTATAGGGTTTTCAAGGAGTGTTCAGTGGATATGAAATAATCTGTTTTTATGGCTTCAATAGTGACATGTAAAGAGCTTAGAAGTCATGGTTCCCATCCTAACAACGAGAAAAAAAAAAATGGGCAAACTGAAAATTACTGACTTTTCAGGATCCATTAGAGAACTGAAATTGCAAGGCAGATCATCATTCCAGATAGACAGGCACATTTTAGAGTCATATCTAAGACCTGCTTAACTGTAGCACAAATTACTGAAGCCATAAGTTGGTAAGAGCACGTAAGTGATTGATGATTTTCTGGAGTGTGAGTATTGAGTGGTATGAGACTGAGAAACTCTTGGAGGCTACAGTCTTAGGAGACATCCACACATTAGTGTGCTTTACCTCCAGAAACCTCACTAGGTTTTCATGATGAAGATCTAAGAAAGAATCCATTCTAGCTCTGGCATTGGGAAAGGAAGGGTAATAATCGTAAAACATGCATGGAATCTATTCCATAGGAAAGGCCTAGTCTCTAGAGTAAAAGACTGCCAGAGCATCAACCCCGGTTGATGATTCTTCCCACTCCAGCTCTCTCTAGTCTTCTATTACTGCTCAAGGGATATAAATGTTGTCAACAGGGATCAGGGCTTCGAGGACATAGATTACAAATCTATTTGCCCAAGAAAAAAATGGAAAGTAGAGGAGAAAACTATAACATTGGGAAAACACTTAGGAAGGTAATGCCCTCAAAAAACAGGCCGCTAAAAGATTGAGATTTAAAGGGAAGAGCAATTTACTGCCACATGAACAGGCCTCTAGTATATTTCCAGGGTATTATAGCTAAAAGAAAATCAAGTGGCAGACTCTGAGGAGGCATAAGTTGGTTAGCCCAAAGTCAAGATGAGAGACAAAAATAAGGACACAAGAGGGCTTTGAAGCTTCTGGTACCTCTAGCTACAGTAAATATTAAGCAGAGTCCATCTCCTAGTTATATTAACATAAATCCTCACCTTATAGGCTTATTTACACCAATCCCTACTATTTGATGCAACATGCCCATCTTTCATCTGAAAAATTTAGAAGTCATACCAAAGGCAAGAAAAACACAATCTGAAGAGACAAAGCAATCAACAGAATCAGACTCACGTATGAATAAACGTTAGACTTAGTAGACAAGGAATTTAAGAAACTATGACTAATGTGTTAAGGGCTACATTGAAAACAGAGACAACTAGAAAGAACAAATGGATAATGCAAGTAGAGAGAAGGGAACTAAGATGAAATCAATACAAAATGTTAGAAATCAAAAACAGTGTAACAGAAATGAAGAATACCTTTGCTGAGCATATCAGTTGATCCAACATGACTAAGGCAAGGATCAGTGAGTATGAAGATAGGTGCATAAAAACTTCTCAAAACTAAAATGCAAAGAGAAAAACAAAAAAAAAAAAATCCAAGAAATGTAGGATAATATCAAAACATATATGCAATTGAAATACTAGAAAGAAGGAGAGAATGGGACAGAAAAGTATTTGAAGTAATAGTGCTGACAACTTTTAAAAATAATGACTGAAGACAAACAACAGAAAACCATAGATTCAGTAAGGACTAAGGAGAAAAAAGTGCAAAGAAAAGCAAAAATGAACAAACAAACAAAAAAACCCTCACACCCAGGCATATCATATTCAAATTGCAAACAATGATGAAGAGTAAATCTTGAAAGAAGCCAGAGGAAAGAAAACAGCTTACCTAAAGAACAAAAATAAGATTACAGCAAACTTCTTATCACAAACCATTCAAACAAGAAGAGAGTGATACGAGACATTTAAAGTGATTGGAAAGAAAAAGTCAATATATAACTTTAGATCTAGATAAACCACCCTTCAAAAGTAAAGGAAAAATACTTTCGTAGGAAAAAAAACCTGAAGAAATTTATCACTAGTGGAACTTCCCTGCATTAAATGTTAAAATAAATTCTGCAGACAGAAAGAAAAGACATACATCAGCCAAGTGGATCCTTATAAACAATGTAAGAATGTTAGGAAGTAAGAACCGCCAGCAACAATGAGCATGCCTAGTGCCCAGATCTTGGTTTCTAATATCATGATCTAGTAAACAGAACCAGAATTCCATGATGAAATGGATGATTCTAGCACTGAGTGGGAAACATAGAAGATGAGGCTGAAACACTTTACAGTGCCCGGAAGTAATGAAATACTAAAAATAAAAAATAAAAAAAATTCCTCATTTACGGATTGCCAGAGGGACAGAGAAGCCAACTAAAAGAGTGCTAATGGCCAAAGAAGGAACAGTTTGAGCAACAAAATATGTAAGCAGTGTATATAAAATATATTATAATTCAAAGTTTAAAATAAGTATCCATCAGTACATATTGATACATATAATAATAAATGACTAAATAAATGGGGAATAATAAATAAATGTCCCATGCAGAAGAATTTCAGATAATTTATATTGACACCATCCTCAAGGAAATAGTGCCTAACTTCCCACTCAAAAATGTGGGGCTATACATAGCGACTTCCTTCCAGTGGTTTAGTATATAAACGGAGGATAAAAAAGAGTAACTTTACAGTGCATAAATCTGATGAGCACAAACTTAGCTGCGTGACCAATTTTAACATCAATCATGATTAATCATGTTAAGAGGATGTTTTCCTCTCAAAAACCTGCCAATCCTAGTCCAATCATGAGAAAAACATCAGATAAACAGCAACTGAAGAACATTCTACAAAATAACTAACCAGTATTACTCTAAACCATCACGATCATCAAAAACAAGAAAGCTCTAAGAAAGTTCATAGCCAAGAGGAGCCTCAAGAGACATGATGACTAAAAAACATAATGTGCTCCTGAATGAAATCATGAAAACAATAAAGGATATTTAGGTAAAAACTAAGGAACTCTCCAGTGAATTACTTAATATAACCCTTATAGTCATAGTCTTTGTGACTCTCATACAATGGTTGACTGGGACTATGCAAATAAAGTGCTTGTGGCCCAAAAAGGGGTTGGGCAGCTTGCTAATAATACAAATAAGGTGTATGGAACAATAACTAGGGGACTGGCCAATTTTAACATCCCTCTGGGCCTAAAAGAAAACCAATCCCATGGCAAGGAAGAACCTGAACACCACCAAGAAGAGATGGGAGTGGAACATCCTTTAGACCCAATCCCTGTTCTGAGACTGTCTTACATCCAGGGGACACAGAGAGCTATAACACGTAAGACAGTGTGACTGAGAAGCAATGGTAGAGAAATGGTAGCAACAGAGACAGTAGAACCAGGGACCTGACACGAGACAGTATGGCGAGTTTCCTAGCCCACAGAGCAAGAAAGCTGAGTGCCTTTGGGCAAGAGGCTTGCTGGGGGCATGGGGTACCTCTGGACACATGGAGGAGCCAGGCTTGCTGCCCAAGTGAGTAAAAGAGCTGAGGATCTTCCAGATGCGGTTTACTGGCAGAGTGGGGTACCTTCAGTGCTTTGTAATACTTGCCCAGGTAGGGCAGAAGCCAAGGGACCAGAGAGAGGGATGCCTGCTGAGAAGAGGTTGTCCTGACTGAAAAACTGTATCTAGAGCATTCCTGAACCTGATTGTAAACTGTTACTTCCCTGATAAACCCCATAGTCACAAGTATTATGTATGGCTGTTGTAACAAATTATCAAATCCAGCAAAGAAGTAGATAGTGCTGTGGTAGGAGTGGTTGGTGTCCAAACTGGTTAAAAAAAAACAGATTGGAGGGAGGAGGCATGTCTGACCTCCACTTCATAGGAATTAGTCTTGGTCTGTTGATCTTGATTTCCTTGATGGCACTTGGCTTTGGCTTCACGATGTTTGAGGATGTCAGATACTACTGCCACACCATTTTCATAAAGTCTGAATAAAGTATGGTCTTCAGTTAATGACAATTCATCAGTATTGCTTCATTAGTTGTAACACATAAAAACCAAAAATTCTATTGCCATTGAGTTGATTCCAAATGACAGCAAATGTCTTCATCATCTAGTGCTGGTATAACAGAAATACCACAAGTGAATAACTTCAACAAAGAGAAATTTATTCTCTCCGAGTCTAGTAGGCTATAAGGCCAAATTCAGAGCATCAGCTCCAAGAGAATGCTTTCTCTGTCAGCTCTGGAGGAAGGTCCTTGTCATCAATCTTACCCTGGACTAGGGAGCTTCCTCACCCATGAACTCTGGATCCAAATGATGTTCTCTGGTTACAGCATTGCTTTCTTGGTGGCATGAGGTCTGCTAATCTCTCCTAGCTGCCCTTTCCTTTTATCTCTTATAAGATAAAAGGTAGTGAAGGCCATAACCCAGGGAAACTGCCTGCATGTTGGATCAGGGATGTGACCTGAGAAAGGCTGTTACAGTTCTACCCTAATCTTCTTTACCATAAAATCACATTAACAAACTGAAGGACAATCACACCACACTGGAAATCATAGCCTAACCAGGCTGACATATTTTGGGGAACACAATTCAATCCGTGATGGTATCTCTATAGGACAGAGCAGAACTGTCACATTAAGTTTCCAAAGAGTGCCTGGTAGATTTGAGCTACTGATGCTTTGGTTAGCAGGAGTAGCACTCAACTGCTATTCAACCAGCGCTTCCAATTGTAATTCATATACCATACTAATTTAATATGTTTATAATAGAGGACTATGAGTCAAAATCAACTCAACAGCACTAGGTTGGTTTGTTTGTTTTTGTAATAGGTGAAACTGGTATAGAATACTTGAAAACTCTATGTATCATTTTCACAACATTCCTTTTAAGTCTGGAAACATGCTAATATAAAAAGCTTATTTTTTAAAAGGTCTGTTTACAAAGTGGACATGTTCACTAAGATGGAAGCATTTGGTGACAAGTTGAGTACATTAGACTACTTTGCTCATGGAAGGGCCAGTGTTTTGCCCTAATATGGACATATACTCTGAATATAAATTTGCCATGTATGCCAACCATGTTGGCAGAACCACCATTTTTTGTCTATCTAAAGAACACTTTATCCATTGTCATGGTATCCACACAGCATTGTCATGACATATCTCTAGGTCAGAAGTAAAGGAAGTATGCTAATAACTTCTGATGTTCAGAATTCATTGGCTTTGTCAAGTGCTCTTTCCTCTAAAAACAGATGGCTTTAAAGGAGAGTGTAGTAGATTGCTGAAGGTTCAGTTACAGTGCCAGATGGGAAAAAATGCACTTGAAATATCAATATACGGTGTTCCCTTCCCCATAACTGCAATGCATAGATTCAGTAACCAAGAGGTATAAATAGGTGTGATGCTTCTCATAATTATACCTAATAACCCATTGAAAGTACTTTTGCTCCAGTTACTACAAACTTTATGTAAGTGGGTGTCCTAGTCATCTAGCGCTGCTATAACAGAAATACAAATAGATGGCTTTAACAAAGAGAAACTTATTTTCTCACAATCAAGTAGGCTAAAAGTCCAAATTCAGAGTGTCAGCTCCAGTGGAAGGCTTTTTGTCAATTTACCCCTGGACTGGGAGTTTCTCAGGTATGGGGACCCCCAATCCAATGGACGTGCTCTGCTCCAGGCACTCCTTTCTTGGTGGAATGAGGTTCCCAACTCTGTTTGCTTCCCTTTCCTTTATATCCCAACAGCTTGCCTCAAGGCATAATGCAATATTACAGACTGAGTCCTGCCTCAGAACCACTGCTCATCCTCCCTCATTAACATCATAGAGGCAGGAATTACAACACATAGGAACATCACACAGTACTGGGAATCATACCCTAGTCAAATTGCTACACACAGTTTTTGGAATATACAGTACAATCCATGACAGTTTGGATGCCTTAGTGGCCAAGAAAGAAACATTTGTACCAGAGAACACAAATATGTTCCCAATAAAATGACAGCTTTGACCTAGTCATTTAATTTTCCCATGACATTGAACCAATGGAAATAGAAGGAGATCACTGTACTGGGCAGGGTGATTGACCCTGATCACCAAGGGAAATTAGGTTGCTGCTACACAGTTGGGTAAAAGAAGACTATATTGAAACCGAAGAAATTCTCTGGGGAATGTCTTAGTTTACCTATTCTGTCCTGATCCATGAATAAAACATTATTGCAATAAAAACAGATGCTAAAAACTCAAATCATTCAATAATTAAGTGAAGAATTCCACTCAGCTGACATACCATCAAACGATGAGGTCTCATGTAATGTGTCTTGGATGATGGTCACTATGATACCATATTTATTTCTCATGATCAGCTACAGAAATGGAATCTATAACAGGTATATTTTGTGCAACTAGGTTTTTTTCTTTTCCAGCAAAATTATGCTGATGTTGGATGTTTTATTTTTTAAGTGAGAATATGATTGAATTTTATAAGCCTGCCATGATACAGAAAACCCTGGTGACTACCATTTGCCTCCCTCCAAATCCATCATTCCCTATTCTCTATCCTCTAACTCGCCCACCACCACCATCACTACTGCCAGTAGTACTACCAGAGGCTGACCTATATTGACCATCTTGACAGGTTCTTGTTGGGTATGGCCAGTGGGCAGCCCTGGGAGTTGTTTTCAGAGAGTGAAATAGTGTAGGACAGGGTAGTTATTTGCTTTGGCTCTTTTGCTGCAAGGGTGCCTTGAGCTGGCTATTTTCCTCAACCAAAGGCCACTCACTTCCTTTTGAGTTCTTAAAGCAACGAATTTTACACAAGTCTCTTTCCCCTTTCACTAATACTTCCAGGTGTGGAGTCATGTTGTCTTAGCTGCTACTACTTCTATGTTCCTGCATGTAAATAAACTTTTCTTGAATTATCTTTTCTTTTCATGTGTACCTTCTGTTTCCTGTATGGATTAGGTTTGATTCTGTATATATAGATACAGATATACCTACATACATATGTTTACATATATATGTATACCATAATAGATTTTAGATAAAATAGATTTAAACTAATTCCTGCTGTAGGATATTTCATTCCCTTACCTATCCTTGTGTGTGTCATAATTTTTTTGCTATCATAAATAACACTGAAAACACTAAACTTTGGTTAAATTCTAGGGGACATTTGCCTTAATTTCCCTAGGATACATTCTTAGAAATGAAATTGATAGCTGAAATATGGTGCTTATTTTTAAAAATCTTAATACAGATTTTCATATTGCCCTCCAGTAAACTTGTGACAATTTATGCTGATTTATTTTAGCAGTATGAGGCAGTTTAAATCACTCAACTTCAGTTAAAGTTGAATATTAATATTTCAGGCTTTGTGCATTTATGGATGAAACAATCTCTCTGGTTTCATTTATATTTCCTTGATTATTACTGAGGCTGAATTTTTTCAAGTGCTTGCTGTCCATTTTTATATCTTGTTGTAAAATGCTGAATCTATCCTTTGACAACTTTTCTATTTGAGGTTTCACCTTTTTTGTTATGTTACAGTATTTACCGCTTGTCAATATTTAAATAAGACAGAAGAAGAATTGATGCCTTTGAATTGTGGAGTTAGAGAAGAATGTTGAATGTACCATGGACTGCCAAACGAACAAACAAATCTGTTCTGGAAGAAGTACAGCAAGGGTGCTCCTTGGAAGCAAAGATGACAAAACTACATCTTACGTACTTTGGACGTATTGTCAGGAAGGATCAGTCTCGAAGACCCTAGACAAGATGGATTGACACGGTGGCGACAACAGTGGGCTTAAGCATAAAAAATGATTGTGAATACGGCATAAGACCGAGCAGTGTTTTGTTCTGTTGTGCCTAGGGTCACTATGAGTCAGAACTGATTCAATGGCACCTAACAACAACAACAATATTTATTTTTTTCTTTAATACAACTGAGTGAAAATGTACATTCCTGTATAAATTTACATGCCCACCTATATGCAGCTTCCACTATTTATTTTTGATGAGTAAAGCATCAAGAACAAGAAGTACAACTATTTTTCAATGTAGGCTTTCTAAAGGGCTGAACCAGAGACATATTCCACAGTTATTTCTAGGACAGACCATATTCTATTTTTGAAAAGTACACAGTGATTTCCATCAACATCACCAGGAATTGCATGAATAAGTTATCAACACGCACACATGCAAAAATCCCTTCTAATGGGTATCAAAACTTACAAGGGTTATTTAGAATGCTAGGCTTGTTAAATGCAGTAATTTTTCACAGGAAGCGCTACTGCTTTCAATTTCTTTTCCACAGGCCACATAACTCTGTTTTTACAAAAAGGACAAAAACCTAAGCTACTACTCCTAATAAAAATAATAAGCTATTCTATGGTAGAGACAAATTTGCAATCATGTGTAATGGTAAGTGGAAATAGGCCAAATCATGAAGTAATAGTTTATTTACATATTACTTCCATAAAGTTTCTTCCTCATAGGATATTCTTAAAAAAAACAAACAAACAAACATGGTATTGCTACATGGCTACATAGGAGATTTGAAGCAAAGATAACTCCTTCCCATTTTAAAGCAATAATAAACACTAGCATATCATTATTCAGTTTCTATTATGGCAGTGTATTTACTTGCAGACCATTATCAATGATTGAAAATCAGTTTATACTGTTCCCAGCATTCAAATGTCATGCAGGAAGTTCAAGGCTTTCCTAAAGTGGCACATTCTTGCTTCATATCAGTTTTTATCTCTCTATTTTTATTTAATTCTTATTATTTCCTACTATTTTAGTTCAGAGTCTCTTCCCTTCTCACCTGGTCTATTACAATAGCTGCTTAAACTGGTCTCAGTATGAGTCTCATTCTTTAGGATACTGTAGAAACAACTTTCTACAACTCATATCTGACCATGTAGACTTCCCCTTAACAGAAATCTTAAATAACTCTCCATTGTCCTTAGAATAATACCTACCTATGCTTCTTAGCTTAGAGTATAGTAATGTTAATGACCTAGTTTCTTACAAGCTTTCTCAAGTTTGTTTTTTCCCTCATCTCACTGTTTAGCCACATGGAAACTGAGCCTCTGGATCACACCGTTTTTTCATCCTGTCTATCTGGAAAATACTCCTCTCAAAACTCATTTCAAGTGTAATTTTTTTTCAACAAAACCTTTCCTGAACTCTAAGTTAAAAAAATATTCACACTCTATGCTTTAGGAATTCACTGGGTGCATTTCAGTCTCAACTCCCTTGCTTCATGGTTATTATCTGTGCTCTACGATCCTCTTTGAGAGCTGGATCAATATTTCTGTTTACAATATCTAACAAAGCACATAGTACATGGTAGGCACTAACAACAGCTTTCTTGGCTTGAATGGATAAATGCAGAAACTATGTTGGTTAAAAGATGCTCATTGAGACTGCAGTGTAAGTTGTTATGCTTCTGTCTCAAATTGCTTATATAAATCTAACTGGGTAGAAATGGCATATACACATAAAATTGAAAAATCAAGTGTATGGTTCAAGATCTGAAATGAAAACAGATGGCACACTGCAATTAAGATAATTCAAGGTTTGATTTACAAAGAGTCCAATAACAAAGGTTTGGGCAGGATGTATGGAAACCACAGGGATAATACAGGAACTTATCTGTGCTGTTACTGATAACTGTAGCTTTTTGTACCCTTATGTTTGAAGGGATGAAGGAATAAAGCAAAAGAGGGAAGTTACTGGAACTTAGAAAGAGAAAAGTAATGCAGATCAATCTTGAGAGGAGCAAACAAAACCTCAGGCACAGCCAAGCCAAGTTGACCTCAAGGTCTCCTGTAGGGGCCATGCTTAATTTTATATGTAGATATACACTTGGCTTGGCTTATACAAGGTCTGACACTTAAGTTCACAAACTTGCCACCGTTTGCTTACGTTGGTAGCACTGTACAAACAACTCATTAAGGCATCATAACCTTCGTATATCATCGTCTCACAGCTGTGTTTGTGTCGATGTTTGGTGGCTTCTGCTGAATGGCATTCATTACTGTTGTTGCATGTTTTTTGTGCTGTCACAGAATTTCAGAGCTTGAATTAGAGCAACTAACAAATATTAAATTTCTTGTTAAACTTGGCAAGACTGAAAGTAAAATCAGCGACATGTTAGTCCAAGTTTATGGGGATAATACCATGAAGAAAACAGAAGTGTACAAGTGGATCAAACATTTTCCTGAGGAGAAAGAAAGTGTCCCTGATGAAGATAGGTCAGGGCAGCCAGAAACAAGCAGAGCTCATGATAACATTGCAAAAATTCATTGACTGTGAGATGCATAGCAGATCAAGTAAACATTAACAGAGAAACAGGAAAATATTAACTGAAAACCTTGGCAAGAAAAATGTGTGTGCAAAAATGGTTCCAGAGACACTCATTGATGAACAAAACCAAAGTAGAGGCGAAGTTTTCCAAGACCTTTCGGAGAGACAAAATAACATTTGGGGCCATGTTATTGCTAGTGATGAAACATGGATATACCAAAACAATCCTGAAACAAAGCATTAAAGCACACAATGGAAGTCAGCTAATTCTCCAGGACCAAAAAAGTTCCATCAGTGCAAATCAAGTGTCAAAATGACGTTGCTAATCTTTTTTGATCTCAGAGGGATTTTTCATTATGAATTTGTACCAACTAGATAGTTAACCAAGTTTATTATTTAGAAGTGCTGAAAAGGCTATGTGAAAAAGTTAGACAAAAATGACCTCAACAACTTTTCACCAATAACTCATGGCTCCTGCATCACGACAATGCACTAGTTCATATGACACTGTCTGTAAGGGAGTTTTTAGCCAGTAAACTAATTATTAGAACACTCTATATACTTACCTGATCTGGCCCTCAAGGACATTTTCTTTTCACCAAGGATAAAGGAAATATTGAAAGGAAAGACATCATTATGACATTCAGGACATTAAGGGTGATACAAAAAAAGGTCTGATGGCCATTCCATAAAAAGAGTTCTAAAATTGCTCTGAAGGGTAGACTAGGAACTGGCATCAGTGCATAGCTTTCTAAGGTGAATGTTTCAAAGGTGACCATAGTAATATTCAGCAATGAGGTATGTAGCACTTACAACAATTAAGTTCACAGGCTTAATTGTCAGAACTCGTAGATACAGATATGCATATATACATACACATACATGTACACCATAATATACATATATGTGAGGCTTCCCCACTGGTTTCCTTTTAGAGGGGAGAGGAGAGGGGAGAGAGGAAGGGAAAGAGGTTTATTGCTCCTTTTCCTTCCTCCTTTCAGTCTGCTGCCAAGGCTTCCAGTTGAAAATCTGAGGACACTGAGGCCCTGTGATGCACTTTATATAGGTCATTCTTCAGGAACACAGGACAATATGCAGAAAAGTGAATGGACCTTGAAGAGAAAATAGAAGATAATCAACATGGCAAGTGACTGATACTTCTTTGCATAATAAAAGAACATAGCAGATCAGTTTGCACACAGTAGGGACCCAAATGTTTGTGAACAGCTTGACATTAACATCACTAAAAGCCATGAAGTGCCAGCCAGGGCAGTACACCATCCAGATATCTCTTCAAGAAACAACTTGCCTTCAGCTGTGAATGGAGATGCCTTTGAGATTTACTGCAACTTTTGAAGTACACACTCTTCCTAGGCATCTCCTACAAATGACTGACTGTGGTAGACATGCTCTCCTACTACCATCAATTGCTATGAAGTCAATTTGGACTCATTGTGGACCGTCCATTTCTGCCTAATACAGGACTCCTCTAACGGACAGTGTTTGCTTGAGTTTCCCATTGGGATGACTGAAATTGAGTTTGCCAGCTCTGCCTCATACTCTGAAGCTCTTCTTGCCCAATTCTGTTTCATGTTTTTTTATGTCTCCTAGACATTACCTCCCAATAAACAGCTTGCATGTCTAACTCCATCTCACCATTTGCTTATTAGAGGACCTATATGCTAGAGGACACATATATACTAAAGGAGTGATCTAGAAAATGTGTTTATGAAGGAAGAGTAGAATGACCCAGTTTCACAGAGGAGTAAAACTGCATAATAGATTGTCATGTTTTGAACCATGTCTCCCCCAAAATGTGTGTAACCATGTGGCTGGGCTATGATTCCCAATGTTCTATGATTATCCTCCATTTTCTTATTTTCCTATGTTGTGTGTTAGAGGATTAGGGTGGGACTGCAACACTCCTGCTAAAGGAGTTTCCCTGGAATACAGCACTGAGAGAAGAGTGCATCCTTAAGACCTGAGGTTCCTGTGCCAAGATTGTCCCTGACCAAAGACTGATGCAACACAAGGACTTTCCTCTAGAGCCAACAGGATAGATATCCTGAATTCAGACCTGTAGCCTACTGGACTATGTAAGAATAAATCTTCATTTGTTAAAGCCATCCACTCTGTGGTATTTCTGTTACAGCAGCACTAGCTGACTAAAACATGGATCTTGAAGATGAAAAAACTAATGATAGCAAAGTCAACATATTTGATTCTCTATATGCATTAGATTGTCCACCTTTCCTTTCTATGCTACAGAGTTGTAATGAGAATCCAATGAGTTCATGTAGGGTTTCTGAAATTCAAGTAAGCCAGTCAATAGATGCTGCTGTAACACATTACTCCACACTCATTCTCAACTTTTTCTAGTTAGTCCACTTCCTACAGAAGGGCTAGAAATATTGAACACTCACATTCTCAGTTTCTCTTCCACTAGGAGTGATCATGTATTATAAAGTGATATAACAAAAGGTCTTATGAAGGTGGAATTTCTTTTGCTTTCTGACCATAAAGATACATGTTCACAGGGCTGAACCTTGAGACCAGGATGCAAAAATACAACACAAGACTAGTGGGCCAAAACTAACACAGCCTCCACCAGACTGAGTCCTGAACAACTAAGTGCTTCCCAGCTGCCACCACCAACTGCTCTGACAGGGATCCCAGAAAAAGCTGAAGAAAAATGTAGAACAAAATTCTAACTCAAAAAAGAGACCAGACTTACTGATCTGACAAAGGTTAAAGAAACCCCAAGAGTATGGCCCCCAGAAGCCTTTTAACTCAGTACTGAAGTCACTCCTCATGTTCACCCTTCAGCCAAAGATCAGACAGCCCCATAAAACAAAGCAAGACTACAGGTGTACAACAGCCCAGAGGCAAGGATGAAAAGGCTGGGAGAGGAAATCTGGTAATGGGAAACATATGTTGAAAAGGGGAGAGTGTTGACACGTCACAAAAAACAACATGTGTTAATTGTTTAATGATAAAATAATTTAGTCTGTAAACCTTCATTTAAACCACATACACACTCACACACGAAAAAAACTATCAGTTTCTAGTTGCCTGGAGAAAAAAGGAAATCAAACACTTAAAGAAGAAAGTAGTCTATAGAACAAGTAGTCTACATGGATCATGGTATTACCTATCTTGAGACGAGGAGAACTAAATGGTACCCAGTAACCACTACTGACTGCACAGACCAGGGTCACAACAGACAGAGCCTAATAAAATGGGAGAAAAATGTGGAGGACACTCTCAAATTCCTAAAAACAAAAATAAGACTTACTGGACTAGTTAAGACTGAAGGATGCCTCAATAATACCTTTGATGGGTTCATCAGTAGACTATACACTGCTAAGGAAAGAATCAATGAGGTTGAAGACATATCAAAAGGAAGTCTCTGACAACCAAGGAGAAAAAAACAGCAGGAAAAAAAAAATGAACAGAATATCCAGGAATTGTAGGACAATTAATTACAAATGATATAATATATATATAACATAGATACCAGAAGAAGACATATAGATAAGAACAGAGGAAATATTTGAAGTAATAATGAATGAGAATTATCCAAAATTGATAACAGACAGCAAACCACAGATCCAGGAAACTCATGGAACACCCATAAGGTTAAACACACACAAACAAAATCTACAGATACACATAGCAGGTTCAAGCTATAGAAAATGAAGGAGAAAGAAGAAATAAGTATGATAACAACAATTGACATCTTGTCAAGAATCATATAGATAATGAGAGTGGAGTGAAATACTTAAAAGTATTAAAAACAAAAAACCTGGAGCTCTATATTCAGTGAAATTTACCTTCAAAGACTTTCTGAGAAAAACATAAGTAGAGAATTTGTTACCAGCAGACCTGCCCTACAAGAACGGCCAAAAAAATTTTCTCAAGCAAAAGGAAAAGGATATTGGTTAGAAACTTGTATTTCCATAAAGAAAGAAGAGTATTAGAGAAGGAACACATTAATATAAAATATTTACTTTTCTTATTAATGACTAATCTAAAAGTTAACTTTTGTTTAAAGTAAGAGCAGCAAAAATGTGTTTGGTGTTTATAGCATAAAACCAAAACAAAAAAACTGCTGTCGAGTCAATTACAACTCATAGTAACCATATAGGACCTAGAAGAACTGCCCCATAAGATTTCCGGGGAGCAACTGGTGGATTCAAACTGCTGACCTTTTGGTTAGCACACAAACTCTTAACCACTACATGCCACCAGGGATTTTGATTATACTATATGAATAAGTAAAACAAAAGACAGAAATGCCATAAAAGATGGCAAAGAGGAAATGGCCCTTATCACATTGAGGAATTGGCCATCTTTTCCTATTTTGCTAAGAGTTTTTAGCATGAATGGGTGTTGGACTTCATCAAATGCCTTTTCTGTATCAATAGACAAGATCAAGCGATTCTTGTCTTTTGTGGTTTTATGTGGTTGATCACATTAATTCTTTTTCTGATGGTGAACGAGACTTGCATCCCTGGTATGAATTCAACTTGGATGGATTATTTTTTTGATGTGTTGTATTCTATTGGCAAGAATTTTGTTGAAGATTTTTGCATCTAGATTCATGAGTGATATTGGTCTGTAGTTCTCCTTTTTTGTTGGGTCTTTCCCTGGCTTTGGTATCAGGGTTCTGCTGGCTTCATAGAATGAATTTGGGAGGATTCCATCCCTTTCTGTACTGTGAAATAGTCTCAGTAGTATTGGAGATAACTCTTCTCTAAAAGCTTGGTAGAATTGTGCAGTGAAGCCATCTGGGCCCACCTTTTTTGGCAGTATTTGATGACATTTTCAATCTCTCCCTTTGTGATGGGTTTATTAAGTTATCATCTTGTGATAATTTGGGTTGGTGATATGAATCTAGGAATTTGTCCATTTCCTCTACGTTTTCAAATTTGTTAGATTACAGTCTTTCATAGTATTCTGTTATGATATTTTTTATTTCTGTTGGATCTGTTGTGACAACTCCCCTCTCATTTCTTATTTGGGTTGTTTGTTTCCTTTCCTGTTTTTCTTTAGTAAGTTAGCTAGTGGTTTGTCAATTTTGTTGATCTTTTCAAAAAACCAGCTTTTGGTCTTTTCAATTTTTTCAATTGTTCTTCTATTCTCTAACTCATTTAGTTCTGCTCTGATCTTTATGATCTGTTATCTTCTGGTGCCTGAGGGGTTTCTCTGTTGTTCTCTCTCTGCTTGTTCAAGCTGTAGAGTCAGTTCTTTGATTTGGTTTCTTTCTTCTTTCCAGGTGTGTGCGTTTATGGAGATAAACTGACTTCTGAGCACTGTTTTGGCCGTATCCCATAGCTTCTGCTAGGAAGAGATTTCATTCTCGTTGGACTCCATAAATTTCTTTATTTCATCCTTGATTTCTTCTATAACTCATGTTTTTTTGCGCAAGGTGTTGTTTAGTTTCCGTGAGTTCCACCTTCTGTCTGTTTTCTCTTATTGATTTTGACTTTTATGGCTTTATGATTAGAGAAGATGCTTTGCATTAATTCAATGGTATGAATTTTGTTGAAAATTGCTTTATGTCCTAACACATGGCCTATTTTGGAGAAGAAGGTGTAGTTGTCCGTTGATGGATAGAAAGTTCTGTATATATCGATGAGGTTTAGTTGTTTAATTTGTGTCAATAAGGTCTTCTGTGTCTTTATTGAGATTTTTTCTAGACGATCTGCCCAATATTGAAAGCAGAGTGTAGAAGTCTCCTACTGTTATTATGGAGTGATCTCTCTCCTTTTTGAGTGTAGTCAGTGTTTCTTTGACATATTTAGGTGCTCTAATATTAGGTGCATAAATATTTAATATTGTTAAGTCCTGCTTGTGTATTGAACCTTTCAGCAATAAATAGTGTCCATCCTTGTCCACGTGGTGGATTTTACATTAAAATCAGTTTTATCTGAGATTAGAATTGCCACACCTGCTCTTCTTTGTTCATTGTTAGCTTGACATATATTCTTCTATCCTTTGATTTTCAGTTTGTTCATATCTTTAACTCTAAGGTGAGTTTCCTGTAGGCAACATATAGTTGGGTCACGTCTTTTGATACAAGATGTCATTCTATGTCTCTTTACTGGAGTATTCAGTCAATTCACATTCAATGTAATTATTGATAGGTATGTGTTCAGTGCTGTCATTGTGATGTGTTTATTTTTGAGTTGTTGTTTTCTCTGTTGTTATTATTAATCTGTTGTGCGACCTTCTTCTTTGCAAGTTGATTTTTCACCTTTTTCAGATTTGGATTTCTGGTTGTTGAGACTCATGTATTAAATTTCTTGATATGGTATGTTGCTTCTTCATTGTGCTTTATGGCTGCCCTTATGATCCTGCTTAATATATAAACCCAATTTGGATTGCTACCAGTCTTGTCAACTTCCTCTCCATCTGGAAGGACTATAATGACTGTAGTACATCTCTCTTTTTAATGTCATGATATCACAGTTTACATGATATGATCACTAGATTGTTTCACTATTATAGCTTTGACTGTGTTTGGAGCCTTCCCTAAATGAGTAGGATTCTGGATAACATGTCCTTCTGAAATACAAAGTTAGCAGTTTTGTTCTTGCAAGCCAAGAGATTCTTTCAGTATTTCTTGTAGCTTTGGTTTAGTTTTTACAAAGTTTGAGTTTCTGTTTATCTGTGAATGTCTTAATTGCATTTTCATATTTGAAAGATAGTTTTGCAGGATATATAATTCTTGGTTGGAAGTTCTTCTCCTTCAAGACTTTGAATGTGTCTCTGGGCCAGCATCATTTCTGCTGAGAAATCTGACAAAAGCCTACAGAGTTTCCCTCTGAATATTAGCTTTGCTTTGAGTCTTGTTGCCTTTAAGAGTTGCTGTCACCATGAGTTGGATCCGACTCAACGGCACTTGGCTGGCTCTTGGCTTATGTTTAATTTTGTTGAGCTTCATTGTAATACAGCTTGGAGTCTTTCTATTGAGATCTATATTGAGTGGTGTTTGATACGTATCTTGGATATCTATATTCTCTTCTTTCATAATTTCTGGGAAGTTTTC
>KN676341.1:1805391-1838161 GCA_000152225.2 Procavia capensis | reverse complement strand
GGGCTCTCTATATAATCCTTTTGTATTCACCTTCTGATAGTTTCAGAAAAGCTTCTTCATCTGGGAAGTTCTGAGGTGGTTTCTTTTGGGGGCCTTCTGATGCCATGGGTGACTTCCGGGTTGCTGTATTCTCCAATGTTTGTTGCTTTTTTGGCTTAATATGGGTCAATACAGGCTGAGAGAGATGCCGTGAAGATGGACCACAGGTCTTTCTCTAGGCTGTCTTAAAATGACAAGTAAAAAGTATTTGACAACTGCCAGAGTCACTCAGGTTTTCAGGTGTATACGTCCCTCTTCCCAGCTGGCAAAGTAAGTGCCTCTATATTGAACACCAGATGTTATAAACTAGCACAAAATATAGAAAGGCTACTGGCCTGCTGGCCTCTGCTGTCAGGCCCCAGCTGTAGGTAGTAATGTAGAGAATTCTGCTTTTCTGTTGGAAAAGCAGTCTCTCCTGGGTAGGCACTGCCTCCTAGCCCAGGAATTAAGTCCAGCTGAGGCTTCCTATGATGACCCCACCTCCCAGCAAAAGAAGATGGCATCCCGCACACGCTCTCTAGCTGGGCTCCTGGCAGAAAGAGAGGCCAAGAGTGCCAAAATGCCCAGAGTCCATAGCTTCTGCCACTGGGCCCTGGCCCCAGGTGGAACTATGCAAAACACTGGCTCCCTGTTAGAAAAGCACTCTCCCCCTGGAAAGAGCCACCTCTTAGCCTAAGAACCAAGTCAAGCTGGGGCCTCTGCCTGGGCTTCTCTGTTCCCTGATAGACCAGAGGAGTTCAGGTGTATAGAGTCCAAAGCCAGGCTCTCAGAACCTGGCAATTATACTTGCCGGTCCCACCAGCAGTGCGTCTGAGACCAGCAGCTAGTCAAGTCCCAGTTCTTCCTGCCAGACAAGACAGAGGAAGAAAAAATTGAAATGGTGAGTTACCTTTGGTCTGTGCAAGCCTGTGCTCACCAAGAGTGGTGTCAGTGAAAGAGAGGAGGTTTTGCGTTCAGTAGTATGACGTCCAAATTAACAGCCCTGTGCCACATACCAGGGCTCACTAGGTGTCTAGAAGGCTCCGTTTAATTATTATTTCAGGTCTTGGTTTCCAGAGGGATTTAGGGAGAGGTGTGTTTAGTCCACCATCTTGACTCCACCTCAATATTAATTTCTGATTAAATAGAAGAATCCATCACAATGGATAAGGAAGGACAGTGTATAATCACTAAAGGGTCTATACACTAGAAGGTTATAACCATATAACCAATTATATACATTCCCCATGATAGGACTGCTAGATACATAAAGTGAATTCTAACAGTGTTGAAAAATGCACAGCTCCACAATAATAGTAGGAGATCTCAACAGACCACTTTTGGTGAAGAACAGAATATCTAGAAAGAAGTTTAATAAAGACATGAAAGATCTAAATGCCACAATCAACCGAATTGACCTCATAGACATATAGAGAACACTCCACCCAACAGTAGGCAAATATATTTTCTTTTCCAATGCACACGGAACATTCTCCAGAATAGACTACATATGAATTCATAAAGCAAGCCTTAACAAATCCAAAGCATCAAAATATTGCAAAGAATCTTTTCAGACTACGAAACCATAAAAGTAGAAATCAATAACAGAAAAAATGAAAAAAAAAATCATAGACATGAAGACTGAACAATACCTTGCTCAAAAACTACTGGATTACAGAAGAAATCAAGGAGTAAAGAAACTCACAGAATCAAATGAGAACAACAACACATCCTATCAAAACCTATTGGACACAGCAAAAGCAGTGCTCAGAGGTCAGTTTATTTCAGTAAATGCATAAATCCCAAAAGAAGCAAAGGCCCAAATCACAGCATCAACACTACAACATGAACAAATAGAAAGAACAGCAAAAGAAGCCCTTGGGCATGAGAAGAAAACAAATAATGAATAAATAAGCAAAGAACTAAATAAATAGAAAAATGATTGAAAGACCAAAAGCTGGTTCTTTGACGAGATCAACAAAATCAATAAACCATTGGCCAACTGACAAAAGAAAAACTGTAAAGGAAGAAATTTGCTCAAATAAGAAATGAGATGGGCAATATCAAAACAGATCCAACTGAAATTTAGAAAAACCTAACAGAATTCTATGAAACATTGTGCACTAATAAATTTGAAAACTTAGAGAAAATGTGCGAATGTCTAAAAACACACTACCTATCTAAACTAATAAACAGGTAAAAGAACTAAGAAAAATCCGTGAGAAAAGAAGAGATTAAAAAAGGTAATTAAAAATCTCACAACAAAAAAGCCCTGATCCTGATAACTTCACTGAAGAATTGTACCAAACTTTCAGAGAAGAATTAGCACCACTATTACTGTTTCAGAGCATAGAAATGAATGGAATACTTCCAAATTTGTTCTGTGAAGCCAGCAAAACCCTGGTGTTTCTTCAATTTTGTTGGTTGACTGCATTTAGCTGTGGAGTTCTGTTCCACATGATGTGCTGTAGCTACAGTCAGCTTGGGGCTAAATTGGACTGTGACACTGCAAGATAGCTGACTAACGTGACTGGCACTTGATGTTGGCTATCTTCTGAGAGCTCAGCCGAGACTGTTAACCAAAATGCCTACATGTGGCCTTTCCATATGGTTTGTACTACTCATAGATGGAAGTTGGGTTCTAAGAGGGAACATATCAAGACTGAGGTTTTCAAAATCCAGGAAGAATAGGTGGCCAGGCCAATTAAGATCTTGTCTTGTAATGGACCCAGCACCGCTTCTTTTGTATTCTGTTGGTCAAATCAGTCAAGCCTATCATGAGTCAATGTGGGAGAGGCCTACATAGGGTATGAACTCCAGGTGATGTGGCTCACTGGGGTCACCAAACAACAGCATGTTATAGAGGCCTGTCTGAGAAAGTCACATGTGTAAAGTATCAAGATCTAAAACATGATTATAAGCTAGTCTGGCAAAGAGTTTGGAGAAAAACGTCTAGAAAGAGAGCCTGCCTCCTTCCAAGAGCTGAAAAGCCAACATGGCTACACCAAAGAGGAGAGGTTATAAAATTCTGAAACAATTTAAGGAGTTTAGATTTACCTGAAATATAACGGGAGGCTATTTAAGGGATTTCAGTAGGGGAGTACTCAATACAATTTGAGTTTTTAAAGAGTTATTCAGCTGTTTGAACAGAGTTGATTGAGGAGAAAAAGAGGACAAATGTGAGATACTAGTTGGAAGGCTATTGCAGTAATCCAGTAAGATAGGATGATAGTTTTTATTGGGTGTTAGTGTCAGAGGGAAGTGAAAAGATGGGAGTTTTTCTGAAAGTTATTTTGACAGGCTTCATGATGGTTTGCATTTGGGGAATATGGGAAAAGGTGGATGTCAAGAAGGACTCCAAGTTTTCTTGCTTGAACACTCCCCAGTGGAAGAAATTAGGTGATATTTAGGGGGAAAAAAAGGTAGAAAAAAGAAAAGAAAAACAAGGACGCAGTTTAGTCCATGTTTATGTTTGAGCTGCTTTATGGAGACATTCCAATAGAGATGTCAGGTAGGCTATGGGAGAGGCAGTCTGAACTCAAAGGGAGGGCTGCACTGTTGTTCACTGGTCTGCAGTACAATCTTTTGTTCTTCCCACTGGACTTATACTCACCATCCTGCTAATGCTACCACACTGTTTTCACACCTAGAACTTTGCACATGATGCTTTCCCTGTCTCCATTCCAAAGATCTAGATATTTCCTGGCAGATTTGTAGATTTGGTCCTCTCTCTGGACCATCCACCTCAAATGCAATTTAGCGCTCTTGTCCTGGTTTCCCACAGTACCTCATCATGACTTTTGTCACAGTGCCTCTTACCCTTTATCTTCCCCATAGAATGTGAGTTCCTTGAAGCAGAAAGTACTCCTTGTTCACAATTGTGCCCCTAGCAGTAGCAGGTGGATCAACAAATATATGCTGAATGGATGGATATATATTTATTTATTAATATTCAATATATAAATATTTATATATGTTATATACATAAAATATATCTTTGCCAGCCAAGCCAAGTGCCGTCGAGCTGGATCCAACTCATGGCGACCCTGTATTATATATATATATATATATATATATATATATATATATATATATATATGTAAGAACTCAACAACACACCAAATGGACTAAGAAACCAACTGAGAGAAGAGAGCAAGGAGAGATACAAGTGAATTCCCCTATCAGCTAACACAGTACCACAGTACAGTTATGCCATCTTGGACTTCTGCTGGATATTGGCAGACAGGGATCATGGGAAAGCAGCTGCACAGAGCTCCTAGTAGGAGATAGAGCACCCAATAACCAGAAATACATGCCATTCTTTCCCACCCCTTACTCTTCTTTCCTCTGCTCAGGCTCTGCTGCTTCTCAGCAAGCTGACATCACTCAGGAGGGAGGCATTCACCCTGTGCCACTTGGATTAACCTTACCCACATGGGCCAGCTCCTTCAAGGTCATTTATGTTCTGCCAATGTTTTTCTTGTTTTCTCTTGGTTTCTTCCCTGCCTACTCTTCCTTCTTTCTCTCAAATACCTGGTTGTGTGTACGATCTTTGTTTCTTCTTGACAGGCTCTGAAGCACCATTTACCTGGTGAACTCCTTCCTAGGCCCACACCACCATGCTGGTTGAACCCTTGGGGACTTTTCGTTGTTGTTTTTCTTTTTCCCCCTGCTTTTCTCTTTCTTATCTCCCTCTACTTATCTTCTTTTCCTGACTCCCAAATACATGGTACTGGGTGTCATCTATGGCCCTTCTAGACTGGCTGTGCCATGAGGCCTGGGAGTCACTTTCCTGGGCTTCAAAGACACACCTTTGGGGTCCCTGGGAAAATTCCCTTAAAAACATTGTTTTTCTCTTTCTTTTTTCCTTTTAGTTTTTCTTCATTTCTCAGTTTCTCCTCTCTACTTAACATCTTTTCTTGTCTCCTGAATACTTGCAGCTGTTGTGTCAGATCTGTTCCTTCTATCCAGGCTGTACTGCCCAGCTAAGGAGCCGCTTCCTTGGTCTGTGCAGTAGTGTCAGTAAGGGACCTTGGGGGCCTTTCTTTTTTCTTTTTGTTTTTTTTTTAGTATATTTTTTCTTTTTCCATTTTTGTGTTTCTGTTACTCATCTCTTTCTACCTTCCTTATTTACCTCTTTCTATATGGACTGCTCCCTGAGGCTTGGAAACCTCTTCCACAGTCAACAGTGGGATCCCTAGGCATGTCTCTTACTTTCATGTATGTATTCTTTTCTCTTTTTGCCTTTTTGCTTTTATTCATTTCTCAGTTTCTCATTTCTCTCCTTTTATTGTCTCCTGAATATCAGGTGCTATGGGCCATCTCTCTTTATACACTGGCTGTGCCTTGAGGCCTGGAAGCTACTTTTCACAGTTGCTGGTGGGATCCTTGGAAACATCTCTATTATATTTATTTATTTACCTTTTTCCCCTCCACCCCTCTTTATCATTTGTTGGTTTCTTTTCTCTCCACCCCAACAGCAGACTCTCTAAGCACTTTTGTTTTTATTTTTGTTTCTATTCCCTCTCTCTTCTTTCCCATACTGAGCTTACCTCAACATATCACATCCTCCCTCTACCTCTTGCCTATCTGCACCATGACCTGAACATTGCATCCCCAAGAAGCACAGGTGATGCCTACTAAAACATATATTGCACTGAGACCTGGTTTTCCTTAGCAGCTCCAGTATGTGCTGCAAGCAACCCAGCCCCTCTCCTTGAGCTAGACGTACCCTGCCGTGCTATAACTACTGGACCTGCTTGTTGGACAATGAGGTGAAAACTATCATGCCCACAGATGAGCAAACAATCAAGAACACACAGCTCATCTACTCAGATGTAATCAATTAAACAAGAAAGGAGGATAAAACAAATCTACAATCAGTAAATGAAAAAAAAATTACTGAATGTCCTGAAGACTGCAGGCAATATGAAAACATACAAAAACACAAGACAGCATGTTTCCAGTACATATCCAGAAGGAAACAACAGATAATTTCCCAGTAGAAGAAAAGGAACTGGAAATACTTGATAGGGAATTCAAATGTATAATAGTTAGACCTATCTGAGAGTTAAAACAGGAAGTAGGAAAAAATAGACAAATTCATGGAAAATGGAGAAAAAAACAAAGGAAGAATTCAGGAAAATAAAACAGGAACAAAATTTCAAAATAAATATACAACTAGAAATTATTCAAAATCAACAGTTAGAAATCTAAAAGATAGCTAAACAGATTTCAGGAACACACAGTGTCATAGAAGTTCTAAGAAGGAGATTTGGAACAATGCAAAGACAGGATCAGCAAAATTGAAGTCAAACATTTGGATACCACTTTGAGGAAAAAATCAGAAAAAAAGAATGAAGAAACCCTGAGAATGATGTAGGATACAACGAAAAACAAAAACTTACAAATGATTGGAGTTCCAGAAAATAGGGATAAAACTGAAAATGCAGTAAATATCACTGAAGAATTCCAGGCAAAAGTCTTCCCTAATCTCATGAATGATGAAAATATGACCATCCAAGAAGCTCAACAAACCCCTTATAGAATAGATCCTAAAAGAAAATTCTCAAGACATAATCACATTTGATAAAACAAAAGAAAAAGAAAGAATCCTGGGAGCAGCTCAAGAAAATGAAGAATCACATTCAGAGTAGAAACAATAATATTACTCAGCAGAAACAATACAGACTAGAAGGCAATGAGAAGACATATATAAAACCTTGAAAGAAAAAAGAAATTGCAATCCAAGAATAATATATCCTGCAAAATTCTCATTCAAATATGATGGAGAAATTAGGAAATTTACAGATAAATAGATATTAAGAGAATATTTAAAATCAAAACAAACGTATTATTAAAAGGAATCCTTAGATTTGAGAACAAACAACATGAGATGACAGACTGAATTTAGGTTGCAAGATTGCACCAGCCAGATACCAGCCTAGGAAATGAAATCTCAAGGACTATTCAAAACCAAAAGATTTACAACAGAGAACAAGAAAGTTTTATCTGCAAATGACAACATCAGAACAATAAAAGAGAGTAGAAATGGTGTATATATAAAGCTTTCTAATGGGTCTCCATGAGTCGGATCTGACTCGACGGCACTTGGGAAAAAAAATGGAGAGGTAGGCTAGGTGATAGCAAGTAGTAACAGTTCAAACCTAGGAAGATATGGTTAAATTTCAAGATAATCATAAAGGAACTTAACAAACCTATTCACCAAAGTAAATAGTAATAATAAAGTCTCAGTAAGAATAAAATTTACAAAAAAAAAATCACAAACAAAAGGAATTCTACACAGGAGAGTAAGAACAAAGAAAATGGCACCACCACAGGAAGTAAAATTAAAAAAGGCATTATAAAGTGACATCAATAAATTCACACCTACCAATAATTATGACAAATGTAGATGGGCTAAATACACCCATAAATAGATAGTGAAATAATGGCTAAAAATAGGATCTATCAATATGCTGTCTATAAGAGTCATATCTTAGAAACAAAGCCAAATATTTATCAAAAATCGAAGGATGGTGGGGGCAGAACCAAGATGGTGGACTAGATACACCTCTTCTCAATTCCATCTGAAAACTTAGGCCTGGACTGATAATTGAGCAGAACTCTCTGGACACCCAGGGAGCCTTAGGATATGGTATAGGGTTGCCAGATCAGATGCCACGCTACTAAATGGGAAATATCCTTTCTCTGGTGTGAGCTGGCACATGCTGAGCCCCACTCCTGCTAACTCACCGCGTGGACAGACTGTAGGTACTGATACTTTTTACTTTCTTTTTTTGTTATCTGGGAGGCGGGGGATGGTATAAGCTGACAAATATGCTGAACTGCAGTGCTAAAGTAAACAGCATATAGTGCAGCAGAGAGACAGTGCATTGGATAGGCACATTTTGAGAGCTCAGCTTCTGACTAAGGGTACAACTGGTCCACCACCCTCTCTTTTCTGAACTCTACCATAGATACAGCTGTTTCTCAGTGACGAGGGAAGCTCAGCCGGGATGCTATCTGGTCAGCTGGGAGGCAGAATCACCTCACCAGAGGCTTCAGCAGGGGATAATTCCCAAGCTGAGAAGTAGTGCCAGTCCAGAAAGTGCTTTTCCAGCAGAAAGGCTGTGTTTACCACAGTGTAACCTTATGGTAGGGCCCAGGTGAGGATGGCTGCAAGGCCATAACCCCTCCCAACTTTGAACTATGTCATAGCATCTGGGGATGGCCAAAGAGGTGCTTCCATTGTCAGCTAGAAGGTGGAGCCTGCCACGCCTGATGGCCTGACTAATTTTGCCAGCTGTTGCATAGCACCTAAAGTTTTAAAATAAGACTACCTGGGGAAATAACTGCTGAGTGACCCAGCAGCATCTCTTCAAGCCTTTACTGACCCACATCAGTGTTGGTTGATGACCCCTGAGGGACCCCATAAGTAGGGTGCCATTTTTGTCAGATAGGAGGCGGAGCCTGTCATCCCAGAGAGTCCACTGGGAACAGTAAGTTAGAGTACACAGAGGTGGCCGGTGACCAACTCACTTCTCAGAACTACTTCTCAGCTGCTGTTGAGGTAACACCAGAGAAACTACATAGCCTTTAGACAGCCTGAAGACGACAAACCAACTCTAGCTGTTTAAAGAAACAGTCTACCATGGCTCTGGAAAACTCACAAAATAAAGAATCAAAAAACTTCTTGGAGGAAGAAGGCTTTCTGAAACTATCAGAGATTGAACATAAAAGAATCATACATAGAACCCTCCTAGAGATTAACAAAATGCAGCAGAGCAAAATGAAAATTTAAACAAGCTGTTTGAACTGATGAAACACCAGCGATCTGAAATCCAGTAAATCAACAACAAAATTACAGAATTAGACAATTCGATCCAAAGCCGAAAGAGCAGAACTGAGGAGATGGAAGTCAAGACTTAGTGACCTTGAGGATAGAGCAACTGATACCAGCATTTATGAGAAATCAGATAAAAGAAACAAGAAAAATGAAGAAGGATTAAGAAAAATGTGGGACTCTGTTGGAGGAATAATCTATTATTAAATGGTGTTCCCAAACATGGAAAATAATTGAAAATACAGAGTATTGCTGTTGAGTTGCTGACAGAAAACTTCCCCGAAATTATGAAAGAAGAGAACATAGCTATCCAAGATGTGCATCAAACAGCATAAAAACCATACCCCCCCAAAAAGACACCAAGACATATTTTAATCAAGCTTAATAAAATGAAACTTAAAAAGATTCTCTCAAAGGCAGTGAGGTTCAAAGCAAAGCTGACATTCAGAGGGAAACTCTGTAAGCTTTCATCGTTTCTTGGCAGAAACGATTTTGGCAAGGAGGCAATGGGATGACACATTCAAAGCCCTGAAGGAGAACTTCCAACCAAGAATTATATATCCTGCAAAATTGTCTCCCAAATATGAAGATGAAATGAAGACATTTGCAGACAAACAGAAGCTTAGAGACTTTGTAAAAACCAAACCAAAACTACAGGAAATACTGAAAGAAGCTCTTTGCTTAGAAAAACAAAACCATTAAGTGTATATTTAAGGAGGCAAAATACAGCATCCAGAAATCTACTCAGTTAGGGAAGTCACAAAACTCAATCAAAGCTACAATGTTAAAAGAACAGAACCAGTGATCATATCACAAAAATTATGACACCATCACACTAAAAAGGGGGTTATGCTACAGTAGTTATAGTCCTTTCAGATGGAGACGAAGTTAAAAAGAGATGCAGAAGTTAAAATTGGGTTTGAACTTAGAATATTAAGAGAGATCAAAACACAGTAACAATGCAGCATGTCAAAACAAGAAATGTGCAACAGGAGTCTCAAAAACCACAAAACCAACATTGTGAAAATAACAGTGTTATCCAAAACAATTTACAAATACAATACACTATCGATCCACATACCAAAAGCATTCTTAAAAGAAATAGAAAAACTTATTGTTAACTTTTTATGGAAAGGGAAAAGGGCCCAGTTTAGTAAAGCAGTATAAAATAAATATATTTAGGAAGATTCATGCTACTTGACCTCAGAACCTACTGTACAGCTACAATAGTCAAAAAAGCCTGGTACTGGTACAATGACATACACATTGACCAATGGAACAGAATTGAAAACCCAGATGGAAGTCTATCCATCTATGGTCACCTGACCTTTGACAAGGGCCCAAAGCTCATCATATGGGGAAAAGACAGTCATTTTTACAAAGAATGTTTGCAAAACTGGATGTTGATCTGCAAAAAAAAGAAACAGGATCCATATCTCATACCATGCACAAAAACTAATTCAAAATGGATAAAAGACCTCAATATGAAACCCCAAACAGTGAAGATCTTAAAAGAAAAAATAGGATCAATGCTAGAAGCCCTAATACTTGCATTGACAGATAACTAACAATACACAAATGGTAGAAGATAAGCTAGATAACTAAGATCTTTGAAAAATTATACACTTAAACGCTCATCAAAATACTTCACCAATAATTAAAAAGAGAATCTACAGACTGGGAAAAAGATGGCTGTAACTATTCAGACAGATCTAATATCAAAACCTTCAGGAAAATCTAACACCTCTACAATAAAACGACAAATTATCCAACTAAAAAATGAGTAAAGGAAGTGAAGAGACACTTCATCAACTAAGACATTCAAGTAGCTAACTGATACATGAAGAAATGCTTGTGATCATTAGCCTTTAGAGAAATGTGAATTGAAACTATTGGACATGCACAGAAGATGGCAAAATAGTCACACATCTCTTCAATTCCCTCTCAGAACTAAAGCCTACAGAAATAACTGAACAGAGCAGAGTGGACATTATGGGAGCCCCAAGATCAGGCACAGGGTTATGAGATCAGACTGGGCAACAGGAAGGGGAAAACCATCTTTGTCAGAGGTTAGATGGCTATGCAGAGTCCCACTGCTGCTGACACAGCAGCTGAGAGGATTACATATATGGACACCATCTTTGTTAACTGGGATACTGAGATTGGGACTATTAAGCCTGAGAGCCTGGCAGGGGCCAGCTGTCATGATCAGCGATAGGGCATAAGTAAACAGTCTTTCACAGCAGAGAGACTGTGCTTAAGACAGTCACATCTAGAGAATCCAGCAGTAGCTGGCAGCTAAGGGTACCAGTGCCCTTTCCCCTCTCTTGTCTGGGTTGTGTCATACATTCTGCTGGCCCAGCACAGAAGACATGGCTCAGGCAGGATGCCATCCTGGTAAGCTGAGAGACAGTGTTAGCTATGCTTGAGGGCCTGGCTGGGGCTGGATACCATGGTAGTAACTGACTGGACAGTGCCTCTCCCAGCAGAAAAGCTGTTTTTAAAACAGCCATACCCAGAAAACATGGTGGCGGCTGGTGGTTGAGTCTGGTGGTGCCCTTACCCCTCCCTTCTTTGAGCTACGTAATAGGATCTGCAAATGCAGCCCCTGAGAGACTCCACAAATAGGTAGCCATCTTTGTCATCTAGGAGGCAGGGCCATCTACCCTCAGGACCCAGCTGGTACTTGCTGCTACTGGAGAGTGCTTCTTGAAACAGGAAAGTAGTTATCAAGAAAATCATATCTAGAGAATGCAGCAGTTGCTGGCAGTCAAGTTTGGCAGACATTTCCTTCTCCTTTCAATAAGCCACTCCATAGTGTCTGCTGATGGGCGCCTGAGAGATTCCATAAGTAGCCCAGTGCCGTCAAGTCAGATCCAATTCATGGTGCTCCCAGTAGGGCACCATATCTGTCAGCCAGGGGGCAGGGCCTGAAACCCCTGAGGGCGTGGATACTCCCGGCTGACACTAGACAGTGCATCTCTCAGCAGAAAAGCAGTTTAAGATAATCACATCTAAAAAAGACAGCAGTAGCTGGAGGCCAATTGTGGTGGCACCCTTCTCTCCTCCCTTCTCTGAGCTATGCCATAGTGCCTACTGATGTGATTCCAGAGAGTTGGCACAAGTAGGTCGCCATATTTGTCAGCCAGTAGGCTGGGCCTGCCATTCCTGAGGGCCCAACTGGGGCCAGTTGCCGAGCTTAACAGCACCATGGGGCTGAACAGCATCTCTCTGACCAGAGAAGCTGTATTTAAGTCAGCTGTACCTGGAGAATTCAGTGGTGACTGGCAGCCAAGTCTAGCAGTGCTCTTACTCCCTTCTTAAACGACACCATAGCTTCTGTTGGTGCAAAATCAGAGAAGCTGAACACTTTTTGATGGCATTAAGACAACGATTGCCATCTAACTATTTAAAGAAGCAGACCACCATGGCTCTGGAACACTCCCAAAATAATCAAAAAACTTCCCAGATGAAGAACCCTTCCTGAAATTATTGTAATTCAAAAGAATTGTGTATAAAGCCCTTCTAAAAATTAAACAATCTTGTTTAAATTAAAAATTCAGCAAGCTATATGAACTGCTAGAATATCAACAATCTGAAATTCAGCAGATCAATAATAAAATTACAGAATTAGATGATTCAATGCAAAGCCAGAAGAGTGGGACTAAGGAAACTGAATGCAGAATTAGCAAGATTGAAGATAAAGCAAATGCCATCAGGATTCATGAGAAGAAATTAGATAAAAGAATCAATAAAAATGAAGAAAGCATTAAGAAGTATGTGGGACTCTATCAAGAGGAACAATCTGTGAGTAATTGGAGTTCCTGAACATGGAGGGATAGCAGAAAATACAGAGAGAATTGTTGAAGAGTTGATGACAGAAAAGTTCCCTGACATCATGAAAGAAGACTACGTATGTATTCAAGATGCTTATTGAACTACACAAAAAGCAGACACCAAAGAAAGACACCAAGACATATTATAATCAAGCTGGATAAAATGAAAAATAAGGAGAGGCACTTAAAGCCCACTAAACTTAAATCAAAACTAACGTACAAAGAGAAGCCTTATAGGCTGTTCTATGATTTCTTGGCAGGAACAATGTTGGCAAGAAGACAGTGGGATGACACATACAAATCCTTGAAGGAAAAAAAATCTCTAACCAAAAATTATATATCTGGCAAAACTGTCTCATATATGATGCTGAAATTAAGACATTCTCTGATAAATAAAAGCTTAGAGACTTTGCAAAAACTAAATGAAAATTACAGGAAATACTGAAAGAAGCTTCTCGATTAGAAAATCAGTCACACCAGATGTACACTCAAGGATGCAGTGCAGGACACAGCATCCAGAGTCCTACTCAGTTAAGGAAATCACAAAGCTCAAGCAAAGTTAAAATACTAAAATTAGAGAAACAGAGAGGTTAGCATGTAAATACATAGGACAAACACAAAATCGAAATATGGGATAGATCATGTCACAATAATAGTAGGAGACTTCAACACTCCACCTTAAAGTAGTAGAGACATCATCCAAAAAAAGAAGAGGCTCAATAAAGATACAGAAGATCTTACTGCAACAATCAACCAACTCAACCTCATAGACATAGACAAAATTTTCACACAATAATAGACCTTCTTTTCCAACGCACATGGAACATTCTCATGAACAGACCACATATTAGGCCATAAAACAAGTCTCAACAAAATCCAAACCATCGATTTGATGCAAAGCATCTTCTCAGACCATAAAGCCATAAAAGTTGAAATTAACAGCAGAAAAAACATGGGTAGAAATTCAAACTCATGCGAACTGATCAACATCTTGCTCAAAAATTCATGGGTTATAGAAGAAATCAAAGATGCAATAAAGAAGTTCATGCAATCAAACAACAATGAAAACACATCCTACCAGAACCTATGGGATACAGCAAAAACAGTGCTCAGAGGCCAGTTTATTAATGCACACATCCAGAAGGAATGAATAGAAAGAGGAAAATCAAAGAACCCCTCAGGCACCAGAATAAAATAATAATAAAGATGAGAGCAGAACAAAATGAATTAGAGAATAGAAAAACAATTGAACAAGTTAATAAAACCAAAAGCTGGTTATTTGAAAAGATCAACAAAATTGATAAACCATTGGCTAAACTCACAAAAGAAAAACAGAAAACAAACAACCTGAATAAGAAATAAGACAGGAGATGTCACAACAGACCCAGTTGAAATTAAAAGTATCATAACAGAATACTACAAAAGACTGTACTCTAACAGATTTGAAAACAGAGACGAAATGGACAAATTTTTAGAATCAGATCACCTACCGAAATTATTACAAGAAGTAGAACAACTTAATAAACTCATCACAAAAGAAGAGATTGAAAAAGTCATCAAATAACTACCAACAAAAAAAGTCTTGGCCCTAATGGCTTCACCAGAGAATTCTACCAATCTTTTAGAGAAGAGTTAATTCCAATATTACTGAAGCTATTTCACAACATAGAAAAAGAAAGAGTATTCCCAAATTCATTCCATGAAACCAGCATAACCCTGATACCAAAGCCAAGGAATGATCCCACAACAAAGAAAATTACAGACCAGTATCACTCATGAACCTAGATAAAAAATCTTCAACAAAATACTAGCCAATAGAATTCAACAAAATACCAAAAAAATAATTCATCATGACCAAGTTGGATTTATACCAGGGATGCAGGGCAGTTTCAACATCAGGGAAAAAAAATGTGATCAACCCATAAATAGCACAAAGGATAAGAATGATGTGGTTTCTCCAATTGATACAAAAAATGCATTTGATAAAGTCCAACAGCCATTCATGTTTAAAACTCTCAGTAAAATAGGAACAGAAGGGAAAGTCCTAAATGTATTAAGGGGCATCTAAGCAAAGCCAACCTCTAACATCATTCTGAATGGAAAGAGACTGAATGCATTCTACTTGAGAATGAGAACTAGACAAGGATTCACACTGTCACCACTTCTATTTAACACTATTCTAGAGGTTCTGGCCAGAAAAATCAGACAAAAAGGAGAAACAAAGGGCATCTGCATCAGTAAAAAGAAGTAAAAATATTCCTACTTGCAGATGACAAGATCATAGACACATAGAACCCTGAACAATCCATAAATAACTACTGGAACTAATAGAAGAGTTCAGGAAAGAATCAGGATATAAGATATAAGTGAATCAGTAGGATACTTTTACACCAACAAAGAGACCATATAATGGGAAATCACCAAATCAATACCACTTACAATAGCCCCCAAGAAGATAAAATATCTGGGAATAAATCTAACCAGAGAAGTAGGAGACCTATACAGAGACACTTAGAAGACCCTACTGCAAGAAAAAAAAAGAGACATACAGAAGTGGAGAAATCTACCTTGTTCATGAATAGGAATATAAAACTTTCAGAAAATGTCTATCTTAACCAAAGAGAACTATATGTACAATGCAGTCCCAATATATATACCAAAGTCATATTTTATTTGGATAGAGAAACATATCACCAACTTTGTTGGGAAAGGGAAGAAATCTCGGGTAAGTAAAGCACTACTGAAGAGGAGGAACACAGCAGAAGACCCCACACTACCTGGCCTTAGAACCTATTACACTGCCCCAGTAGTCAAAACAACCTGGTACTGGTACAAAAACAGACATATAGACCAATGGAATAGAATAAGGATACCAGAAATACCACCATCCTCCAATGAACAGTTGATATTTGACAAATGCTCAAAGGCTGTATACTGAGGTGAAAACAGTCTCTTTAACAAATGGTGCTGACAAAGTTGGATATCCATCTGCAAAAAAAATGAAACAAGACCCATATCTCACACCTGACACAAAAAAATTACTCAAAATGGATCAAATACCTAAATATCAAACCTAAAATGATAAAGATCATGCAAGATAATTAAGGACAACAATGGAATTTGTAATATGCAGCTTACAGAGACCATGGACTACAAAATCTGACTAACAATGCACAAACAACAGAAAATAGATAAATGGGAGCTAGTAAAAATCACTTATGATCATCCAAAGACTTTATCAAGAGTTAAAAGACTAATACAGAATGGGAAAAAATATTTGACAACTATATATTGGATTGACGCCTGATGTCCATAATCTACAGGGTACCACAAAATTTCAACAAGAAAAATGGTAAATAACCCAGTTAAACAATGAGCAAAGGAGATAGGCAAATCGTTCACCAAAGAAGATGTCTAGACAGCCAAAAGACACATGAGGAAATGCTCATGATCATTAGCTATTAGAGAAATCCAAATCAAAACTACAATGAGATACCATCTCACCAAAAGTAGGTTGGCAATAATCCAAAACACAAAACAACAAATGCTTGAGAGGCTGCAGAGAGATTGGAACATTCCTACACTGCTGGTGGGAATACAAAATGGTACAATCTTTTGGAATGCAATTTGGCACCTCATTTAAAAGCTAGAAATAGAAATACCATATGATCCAGCTGTTCCACTCCCTGGAATATATGTTACAGAAATAAAGGCAGTCACACTAACAGTTACATGCACATGAATGTATATTGCAGAACAGTCCACAATAACAAAAAGATGGAATTAACCTAGGTGCATATCAATAGATGAATGAAATTTTATAATACACAGAATGGCACACTATGCAATGATAAAGAACAATGACAACTTTAAGAAGCATCTCATACCTGATTTCAACTAGAAGACGTTATGCTGAGTGAAATCATTCAGTGGCAAAAGGACAAGTATTGTATGAGACCTCTGCTAGGAGACTTAAAAATGGACTTATGCATAGAAGAAAAGATTCTTGATGACTACAACGGTATGGAAGGAGGGAGGGGGGCTGTTCATAGATTAGATAGTTGATAGGAATTAGGTTAGGCAAAAGCAGTGACAGCATGCAGTAAAGGGCAGATCAACATAATGTGGCTACACCATAAACTGAAAAATTTTCTAAATTCAATCCAACATTTAAAAGGATAGAGTAGCAGGGGGTGGAGTCAAGATGGTGTAACAGACATTTAAGTCAAGATGGTGTAATATACAATTAAGTCTTCTTAATTCCCTTTGAAAATTAAGGCCTGGATTGATAATTAAATGCAGCTTTCTGGACACCCAGTGAGCCCTAGGAATAGTCATTGGGTTGTCAGGTTGGACTACTTGTCACTGAACAGAAACCCCTCTTTTGCTGAGCCCCACTCTTGTTGAATTTGCTGACTCCTGTGGACTGAATGTAACTGACATTCTTAACTTTTTTTTCTTTTTGCTAGCTGCCAGGTGGGGGATGGGTTTATCAGGCTGCTTTGCTGAGCTGCAGTGCTGATGTGATTAGCAGGTGGACTAGACATATTTTGAAAGCCCAGCTCTGGACTGAGAGTACCACAGCCCCTCCGTCCTCTTTTTACAGCCTTCCACCACAGGTTCGGCTATTTCACAGTGGACTGGACAGCTTGAACCAGATGCCATCTTGTTTGACTTGGAGGTGGAGTTAACCAACCAGAGGCCTTAGCAGGGGCTAATTCCCAGGCTGGGAAGAAGTGCCAGCCCGGGGAGCACTTTTCCAGCAAAAAAGCTGTGTTTAACACACTGTAGACATACAAGAGGGGCCCAGCAGGGGATCACAGCAGGCCAGTAGCCTGTCCACACTTTGATTTACATCACAGCATCTGGGTCAAGCTGAAGAGGTTCCTGCACTGTCAGCCAGAAGGAGGGTCTTGCCACACCTGATGGCCTGACTGATTTTGGAAGCAGTCAGATAGCTTTTACCTTTTTAAAATAAGGCCATCTAGAGAAATAACGGTTGTGCAGCCAGACAGCATCTCATCCAGCCTTTATTGACCCACATCATAGGGATGGCCAACAGTACTGCAGCAACTCCATAAGTAGGGTCATATTTTTTCCAACCAGGAGGTGCAGCTTGCCACCATGGAGTCCACTGGGCCCAGTCACTGGAGTAGACAGAGGTGGCTCTTGACCAACTTGCTTCTCAGAACTGCACCTCAGCTCCTGTTGAGGCAACATCAGAGAAACTAAACAGCTTCTAGATGTGCCAAAAGCAACAAACCCTAGCCAAACATTTAAAGAAACATTCAACCATGGTTCCAGAAAACTCCCAAATTAACGAATCAAAGAACTTCCCAGATGAAGAGGTGTCGGGAGCCGAAATCATCTTAAAGAAAATCTTAGAGAAATTTACTGGGCAAGGCTCACTTAAGAAAAATATTGTGCCAGCAAGGTCATGAGAACTGACTGCTTAGCTATATCCCAAGAAAGAATAACAACATGTGGCTGTCCTTGGATAGGGCTAATTATTATATCAGAGGTTTTGAGAACTAGGGAACACAGGTGCGTGAGAAAGACCAGAGTTAAGAATAAACAAAGAAGTGTGTGCTGTATAAAAGTTTGCTCAGAAAAGAAATAAACGTCTCAGCTTCACTGAGTCCCCCCTGATGTGATTGTTTCGGCCTTATTCAGCTCCCGCGCTTTCCCCTCAGCTCTGTTCGTCTGACGGCTGGTACCGTCAAAGAGGACTTTCTGAAACTATTGGAGGTCAACTACAAAAGAATTATATATAGAGGTCTCCTATATGCAGCAGAGCAAAATGAAAAATCAAGCAAACTATTCAAACTGAAGCAACATCAGCATTATGAAATCTGACAGATCAATAACAAAATTACAGAGTTACACAACTGAATTCAAAGCCAAAAGAGCAGAAATGGACAACTGCAAAACAGACTTACTGACCTTGAAGACAGAGCTACTGAAACCAGCATTTATGAGGAAAAGTCAGAGAAAAGAAACAAGAAAAGTGAAGAAGCATTAAGAAACATATGGGACTCTATCAAGAGGAATAATCTACAATTAATTGGAGTCCCTGAACAGAGAGGGAAACCTGAGAAAACAGAGTATTGTTGTTGAATTGCTGACAGTAAACTTCCCTGAAGTTATGAAAGAAGAAAACATAGATATCAAAGATGTGTATTGAACGCTAAAACACTAGACCCCAAAAGACACCAAGACATATTATAATCAAACTTAACAAAATGAAACATAAGCAGAAACTCTTAAAGGCAACAAGACATGATGCTAAACTAACATTCAGAGGGAAGCCCTGTAGGCTTTTGTCTGACTTCTTGACAGAAACAATGTTTGTACAGAGGCAGTGGGATGACACATTCAAATCTTTGAAGGAGAAAATTTTTCAAACAACAATTATACATCCTGCAAAACTGTCTCTCAGGTATGAAGATGAAATTAAGATACTTACAGATAAACAGAAACTTAGAGATTTTATAGAAACTGAAGCCAAACCACAAGAAATATTGAAAGAAGCTCTTTGCTTAGGAAAAAACAAAAACAAAAAACCATTAAGTGTGTATTTAAGGATGCAATTCAGGACACAATATCCAGAAACCTACTCAGTTAGCAAAGGCACAAAACTCAATCAAAGACGTAATATTAAAAGAAGGGATCCAGTGATTGTTTCACAAGAACTAAGATAGCATCACACTAAAAAGAGGGATATGCTCATCCAAAGACTTTATCAAAAGAATTAAAAGACCATCAACAGAACGGGAAAAAAATATTTGGCAACTATATGTCAGACTGATGTCTGACTTCCATAATCAACAAGGTACTGCAAACTATCAACAACAAAAGAATAAATAATCCAATTAAGCAATGGAAAAAGGAGATGGGCAGACACTTCTCTAAAGAGGATATTCAGGCAGCCAAAAGACACATGCTGAAATAATCACGATCATAAGCTATTAAAGAAATCCAATCAAAACTATGATGAGATATCATCTGAACCAACAAGGCTGGCCATAATCCAAAAAACACAAAACAACAAATGCTGGAGAGGCTATGGAGAAATTGGAAATCTCCTACATTGTTGGTGGCATTGCAAAATGGTACAACCTTTTTGGAAAACATTTCCTTAAAAGGGTAGAAATAGATATACCATTTGGCCCAGTAATCCCACTGTGTCATGGATTGAATTGTGTCCCCCCAAAAATGTATGTGTTGATTTGAATTGGTTTGGCGTTCCAACATGGTGCCCTTCCTCTCATGTGTTGTGAATCCTGCCTCTGTGATACTGATGATGAAGAATGGTTTGCAGTTGTGTTAGTGAGGCAGGGCCCAAGCTATGAGCTTGTGGAATATAAGGGAGAGAAGTGAGCAGAGGAAGTTGGGAACCTCATACCACTGAGAGAGAAGCACTGAGAGCAGAGCACGTCCTTTGGACCCAAGGTTCCTGTGCTGAGATGCTCTCACTGGATGTGGGCTTAGCCTACTGGACTGCGATAAATTCTGCTACTGAATGGACTTACAATTTATAAATGGATTTGTGGCTTACCAGACTGAGACAATAAAAGCTTCTCTACCTGAAACCTTCCACTCGTGGTATTTTCCGTTACAGCAGTACCTGGTGACCAGGACACACTGCTTGGAATATATCCTGCAGAAGCAAGGGCAGTCACATGAACAGATACAAGCACACAAATATTTATTGCAGCACAGTCTACAATAGTAAAAAGATGGAATCAACTCAGATGCTCAACAACAGATGAATGGATAAATAAACTATGGTATATATACTCAATGGAACGCTATGCAATGATAAAGAACAATGATGATTTTAGGAAGCATCTCATAACCTGGTTTCAATTAGAAGACATTATGTTGAGTGAAATCAATCAGTGGCACAAAACAAATACTGTATGAGACCCCTACTATAAGGACATACAAATATACTTAAGTACAGGAAGACAAGACTCTTTTATGGCTCTAAAGGAGGGGAGAGAGGAGGGAGACAGTTAGTTATGGACTAGATAGTTGATAGAAATTTGGTTGGGTGAAATTAGTAACAGCACACATTGCCGAGTGCCGAGTGCCGTTGAGTCGGATCCGACTCTTAGGAAATAGATAACTGGACTTCATCATAACCTAAAAACTCTTCCAATCTTAACCCAACACTGCAAGGATAGAGTAGCAGGGGCCAGGGCCCAGGGGCCATGATCTCAGGGGACATCAAGGCCAGTTGGCATAACTAGCCTATTGCTAAGAGAGTCTTCTGCATCCCATATAGGTGATCAGTGTCTGGGGTCTTAAACGCTAGCAAGCTGTCATCTGAGGAACCTCAAATGGTCCCAATTCTTCTGGAATCAATCATCACCAAGGACAACAATGACATGAGGGAAAAAGAGCCCAGAAGATAGAAAGACCCACATGAATGGGTGACTGCATCAACATGTAACCAGAAGAACAAGGTGGTACACAGCTACGACCAATGACAGCCTAGATGGGGCTCACAATGTTCAGTCCCAGTGGCAACATGAGTGAAAAAGGGTGCACCTTAAGAACTCCACTACAAAACCTCAATTGATGGTCAAAGGCCTGGGAGTTTCCCTGGGAACATAGCCCCTAATCATGATGCTGCCCCTGATCATAGATAATTACTGAGGTCAATTCTTGGGATTAGGAATGGAATGGACTCTGGGACACAGAGTGACTTATTGTGTGGGCACTTTATGGTTCTATGTACCTGCCGGATGTTGTCCTACTGGCCCTCTAATAGAGGGAAGTAGAGATGGTGGAGAGGAGGGGATGGGAGATTGTTAAGAGGATATGACTTGTATAGAATGGAAAGGAAGAGTGTGCAGTCAAGGGCAAGGAGAGCAGAGAGAGCTGCAGATAGGTGGGCATACCAATTTGAATTGTACTGTAAACATTCACTCAATCACAATAAAAAATATTTACACACACATAGAAAAGAATGATATACTAGGTAGTTATAGTCCCTCCAGATGGAGAGGAAGTTAATAAGATATGAAGAAGTTAAAACTGAGTTTATACTTAGATTACTAATGGGGATTATAGGGGTAGCCACAAAGCACAATAAAGATGCAGCATATGAAAACAAGAAACGAAACAGTGGAGTCTCAACAAACACAAAGCCTACGCTGAAAAGGATAAAAAAATCAACCCACAAATAATAATCCAGAACAGATTGTTAAGAGCAACAAAGAAAACACCAACACCAAAATAAATACATGAAAACGACGGCATTAAACACATACTTACCAATAATTTTACTGAATGTAAGTGAACTGAACGCTCCAGTAAGGAGACAGTGAGTGACATCTTGGATCAAAAGACACGACCTGTCTATATGTTGCTTACAAGAAACTTCCCTTCGACTTAAAAATATGAGCAAACTGCAAATTAAAGAATGGAATAACATATACCAAGCTAACAATGTGAAAAGAAGAGCAGGCGTGGCAATATTAATTGGAGACAAAATAGGCTGTAATGTAAAATCCACCATGGTGGACAGGGGTGGTCACTGTATATTGCTGAAAGTTTCAGTACAAAAGTAGGACTTAACAATATTAAATACTTATGCACTCAATACTAGAGCACTTAAATACATTGAACAAGCACTGACTACATTAAAAATTAGATAGATCACTCCACAAAGATAGTGGGAGACTTCATAACTCCACTTTCAGTGTAGGACAGATCTTCTATAAAAAAGCTCAGTAAAGATATGGAAGATGTTATTGCCACAATTAACCAATTACACTCCATCAATATATACAGAACTTTTTATCCATTAGTGGATAACTGCTCCTTCTTCTTCAGTGAACATGCAAAATTTTCCAGAATAGACCATGTGTTAGGAAGTAAATCCAATCTCAACAAAATTCAAACCATTGTATTATTGCAAAGCATCTTCCTAGACTATAAAGCCATTATGTCAAAATAAACAGCAGAGAAAACATGGATAGAAATTGAAACTCACGGAAACTGAACAACACCTTGCTCAAAAACCCATGGATTATAGAAGAAATCTAGGAGAAAATTAAGAAATTTATGGATTCAAATGAGAATGAAATTACTTCCTACTAGAACATATAGGATACAGCCAAATCAGTGCACAAAGGTCAATTCATTTCCGTAACTGCGCACATCTGGAAGGAAGAAAGGTACCAAACAGAAGAATAAACCCTACAGCTTCACCAACTAGAAAGAGCGCAAGAGAGAAATACCTCAAGCACCAGAAGAAAACAGATCATAAAGATTAGAGTAGAACAAAATGAAATAGAGAATAGAAGAACAACTTAAAAAATTGATAAGACCAAAGGATGGTTTTTTGAAAAGATCAACAAAACTGAAAAACCATTGGCTAAACTAAGGACAAATAGGAAAGGAAAAAATAAGAAGAATAAGAAATGAGAGGGGAGATGTCACAACAGATCCAACAGAAATCAAAAGTATCATAGCAGAATACTATGAAAGACTGTACTCTAATAGGTTTGAAAACCTAGATGATGTGGAAAAATTCCTAAATTCATGTCACCTACCAAAATTATCTCAAGAAAAAGTAGAACAACTTAATAAACCCATCGCAAAGGAAGAGATTGAAAAAGTCATCAAAAAACCTCCAAACAAAAAAAGCCCTGGCCCTGATGACTTCATTACAGTATTTGACCAAGCTTTTAGAGAAGAGTTAACTCCAATACTGCTGAGACTGTTTTGCAGTATGAAGTAAGCATGAACCTGAAACCAAAGCCAGGGAAAGGTCCCCCCAAAAAGGAAAATTACAGATCAGTATCACTCATGAACCTGGATGCACAAAACTTCAACAAAATTCTTGCCAATAGAATTGAACAGCATATCAAAAAAAAAAAAAAAATTACCACAACCAAGTTGGATTCATAGCAGGGATGCAAGACTGGTTCAACATCAGCAAAAAGAAAAATTAATGTGATCAATCACATAGATAACACAAAAGACAAGAATCACCTGACTTTGTCTATTGATGCAGAAAAGGCATTTGATGAAGTCCAACACCCATTCATGCTAAAAACTCTCAGCAAAATAGGAATAGAACCCAAATTCCTCAGTGCAATAAGGGATATCTATGCCAAGCCAACTGACTGCATCATCCTGAATGGAGAAAGAGTGAAAGAATGCCCCTTGAGAATGGGAACTAGACAAGGATGCCCACTCTCACCTCTCCTATTCATCTTGTACCAGAAGTTCTGGCCAGAGCAAATAGACAAGACAGAGAAATAAAGGGCATGTGCATCAGCAAAGAAGAAAAAATCTCCCTATTTGCAGATGTCATGATTGTATATGCAGAGAAACTTAAAAAATCCATAAGTAAATTACTCAAACTAAGAGTTCAGGGAAGTAAAAGGATATAAAATAGACATAATTAAATCAGTAGGATTCCTTCACACCAACAAAGAGATCATTAAAGAAAAAAATCACCAAATCAATACCATTTACTATAGCCCCCAAGAAGATAAAATACCTAAGAATAAATCTAATTAGAGAAATAAGAGACCTATACAAAGAGAACTATAAAACCTCACTGCAAGAAACTAAGAGAGACGTACATATAAAAGGACACCTACCCTGCTCATGGATAGGAAGACTTAACATTGTGAAAATGTCTATCTTACCCAAAGCGATCTACAAATACAATGCAATACCAATACAAATTCCAGTGACAGTTTTCAGTGAGATGGAGAAAAAAATCACCAACTTTGTCTGGAAAGGGGGGAAACCCCAATAAGCAAAGCACTACTGAAGAAGAAGAACACACTGGGAGTTCTCTCACTACCCAACTTTAGAACCTATTACACTGCCACAGTTGTCAAAACAACCTGGTACAGCTTAAAGAAGAGACACATATACCAATGGAACTGAGTTCAGACTTCAGGGAGGCCACCATTCTCTTGTGAGAAGCTGATATTCGACAAAGCCCCTAACATTTTAAACTGGGGTAAAAACAGTCTCTTTGACAAATGGTGCTGGCAAAATTGGATATCCATCTGCAAAAAATTGAAACAAGACCCATATCTCATACCTTATACAAAAACCAACTCAAATTGTATGAAAGACCAAAATATCAAATCTAAAACGACAAAGATCATACAAGAAATAATAAGATCAACAATTCAAGTTTTCATACACAACCTAGAAAGACCTGAAAGTCAGACAAAGTATAGTCAACAGAAAAGAAAATAGATAAACAGGAACCACTAAGAAACAAACACTTCTGCTCATCCAAAAACTTTATCAAATCAAAAGAATTAAAAGAACACCTACCAAACGGGAACAAATATTTGGCAACTGTATGTCAGTTCAATGTCTGATCTCCTTAATCCATAAGGTACTGCAAAATATCAACAAGAAAATGTGAAAAGAAAACAATTAAGCATTGGACAAAGGAGATGGACAGACACTTCACTAACGAGGATATCCAGACAGCCAAAAAACACTTTCAGAAATGTTCATGATCATTAGTTATTAAAGAAATCCAAATCAGAACTATGATGACACACCATCTCACCCCAATAAGGTTGGCCATGATCCAAAACACACAAAACAACAAATGCTGGAGAGGCTGTGGAGAAACCAGAACTCTCCTACACTGCTGGTGGGATTGCAAAATGGTACAGCCTCTTTGGAAAGCAATCTAGTGCTTCCTTGAAAAGCTTGAAATAAATATACTTTTTGACCTAGTAATCCCACTCCTTGAAATATATCTTACAGAATCAAGGGCAGTCACACCAACAGATACAGGCACACAAATGTTTATTGCAGCACAGTCCACAATATCAAAAAGATGGAATGAACCCAGATGCCCAACAGCAGATGAATACATAAACAAACTGGTATATACACCCAGTATAACCCTATGCAATGGTAAAGAACAATGATGATTTTAGGAAGAATGTCATAACCTGGTTTCAATTAGAAAACATTATGTTGAGTGAAATCAGTTAGAGGCACAAGGACACATATTATATGAGACCCCTACTAGAAGGACTTAAAAACAGACTCATACATAGAAGAAAAGACTCTTGAATGGTTGCTAGGGATTGGAGGAGGGAAGGAGAAGGTTTGTTACAGAATAGATAGCTGATAGAAATTTGGCTGGGAGAAATCAGTGACAGAACACATTAGAAAGAAATCAGTTTAACTGGACTTCAACATAACCTGAAAACTCTTCTGATCTTAACCCAATACTGTGAGGACAGAGTAGCAGGGGAAGGGCCCCAGGGACCATGCTGTCAGGAAACATCAAGGCCAATTGGCATATCTAGCCTATTGCTATGAGAGTCTTCTTCATCCCATATTGGCGAGTAGCATCTGGGGTCTTAAAAGCTAGCAAGCTACCATATGAGGAACACCAAATGGTGCCAACTCAGCTGGAACAGATGATCACCAAGGACAACAATGACACGAGGGAATAAGAGCCCAGAAGACAGAAGGATCCATGTGAATGGGTGAGTATATCAACAGGTGACCAGAAGAACTAGATGGTGCCCGGCCATCACCAATGACAGCCATGATGGGGCTCACAGTGTCGAATCCCAGTGGCAACATGAGAATAAAACATGGTGAACCTTAAGAACTCTTCTAAAAGACTGCAATTGATGGTACAAAGGCCTGGGAGTTCCCCTGGGAGCATGGACTGTAGACCTGATGCTGTCCCTGATCATAAATCATTACTGAAGTAAACTCTTCAGACATGAATGGATTGGACTCAGGAACACAGAGTGACCATATTGTGTGTGCACTTCATGGTTCTATGCATCTATAGATGCATGTTGTCCTACTGACTTCTTACTAGATGGGAGCGGAGATGGTTGAGAGGAGGGGACATGAGGTTGTTAAGACAATATGTCATGTATGGAACAGAAAGGAGGAGTGTGGCCTCACCAGGCACCTAGAGCAGAAGGAACTGCAGATAGGTGGGCATGCAAATCTAAAGTGGATTGCACAGTTTCACTCAATCACAATAAAAAAAGAATAAATTAGCAGAGGTAAGGGTGTGGGGACCATGTTTTTAGGGGACATCAAGGTCAACTGGCATAACTAGTCTTTTGCTAGGAGAGTTTTCTGTGTCCCATATTGGTGAGTGGATTCTGGGGTCTTAAAAGCTAGCAAGCTGCCATCTGAAGCACACCAATGGGTCTCAGCCCATCTGGAAAAGATGACAACCAACAACATCAAAGACATGAAGAAAAATGAGTACAGGAGACAGAACAACCCATATGAATGGGAGGCTGCATCTTCGTGAGACTAGAAGAACCAGATGGTGCCTGGCCACCACAAGAGGCAGCTGTGATGGTTGACACAATGTAGAATACGTGATGTAGCATGAGAAAAAGAGGTGTGCAGTTCAAGAACTCTACTAAAAGACCATAATTGATGGTCCATCATCCTGGAGGGTCCCCTGGTAATGTGGACACTAGACCTGCTGCTGGTCCTGACCTGAAACCAATACTGCAGTCAACTCTTCAGACAAGAATGGAGTGGACTTGGGAACAAAATGTGAGCATGTGGTGTGTGTACTTCATGGTTTTATACATTTATAGGAGGCTATATCTGACTCGACGGCACTTGGCTTGGCTTGGCATCCTACTGCTTTCTGTCTAGATGGGTGAAGAGATGGTGGAGAGGAGGTGACAGGTTTTCACTAAGAGGATACTAGAAGTAAAGCATGGGGGGTGGGGCCAAGATTGTGGACAAGAAACACATCTCCTCGATTTCCTCTAAGAACTAAGGCCTGCAATGATAATTGAACTGAGCAGCATGGACATATGGGGAGCCCTAGGATCTGGCATAGGGTTGTCAGATTGAACTGGGTGAAAGAAAGGGGGAAACTACATCTCTCCAACACGAGGTAGGGGCACTCTGAGTCTTGCTCCTGCTAACACCATTTAGGAGGACTTCAAGTACTCACACCTTCTTTGTTATCTGGGAGGTGGGGACTGCGCATGATCTGGCAAAGATGCCAAATTGCAGTACTTAAATAAACAGGTATAGGGCAGCAGACTGTGCTTGGGATAGCCACATTTTGAGAGTTCCGCTGCTGACTGAGGGCATCACTGCTCTTCCAACCTCTCAATTTTGAGCCGCACCATACATTCTGCTGTTTCACAGCATGAAGGGCAGCTCACGCAGGATGCCATCTTGGTCAGCTGTGTGGTGGAGTCACCCACCTGGAAGTCTTAGCTGGGGTGAATTCTCACAGTAAGAAGCAGTGCCTATTTGGAAAGTGCTTCTCTGGCAGAAAAGCTGTGTTTAGGACAGTGGTGCTTAGAGTTATAGGTGGGGCCTGGCAGAGGATGGTAGCAAGGCCACAACCCATCCCTACTTGAACCACATCATAGCATCTGAGGATAGCCTATGAGATTCTTTGTTGTCAGCCCAAAGTGGGACTTGCCACACCTGAGGCCCTGACTGATTCTAGCAGCTGCTGGAAAGCTCCTGGCTTAGCAGTAAAGTACCTTTTTAAAATAAGAACACCTAGATAACTGACTGCTGAGAGGCCTGGCAGAATCTTCTACAGCCTTCACTGATCCACATCATAGCATTAGCTGACAGCCCCCCAATGACTCCATACACAGGGCAACATATTTGCCAGCCAGGAGGCAATTCCTGCCACCCTAGAAAGTCCACCTGGGGACCAGTCACTATAGTACACAGAGGCAGCTGCTCAAAAACTCCCCTCTTAGAACTACACATCAGCTCTTGTTGAGGTAACAACAGAGAAACCAAACGGCTGCTGGATGGTGAGAAGGCAACTATTAATAGCTAAACAGTCAGAGAAACAGTCCACCATGGCTCCAGAAAACTCCCAAAGTATCAAAAACTTTCCAGATGAAGAAGCCTTTATGCAACAATTGGAGGTCGAGTACAAAAGAATTGTGTATACAGCCCCCCCCCGATATTAAACATAATGCAAGAGAACAAAATGATAAATTAAGTTAGCTATTTGAACTGACGGAACTTCAATGATCTGAAATCCAGTAGATCAATAACAAAATTATAGAATCAGACAAATCGTTCCAAACCCAAAATAACATATTTGAAAAGACAGAAGCCACAGTTAGTGAGGTTGAGGATAGAGCAACTGACATCAGCATTTATGAGAAGAAATCAGTGAAAAGAAATAAGAAAAATGAACAAGTATTAAGAAACACATGGGACTCTGTTATGAGGAATAATCTATAATTAATTGGAGTTCCTCAAAAGGGAGAGATAGGTGAAAACACTGAATATTGTTGTAGAGTTGCTGACAGAAAACTTCTCTGAAATTATGAAAGAATACAACATAGATATCCAAGATTATTATTGAATGCCACAAAAACCAGATCCCCAAAGAAAGACACCAAGACATTATAAACAAGCTCAATAAAATGAAACATAAAGAGAGGCATTTAAAGGCAGCATGGCTTAAAGGAAAGCTAACATATAGATGGAAGCACTGTAGGCTTTTGTCTGACTTCTCAGCAGAAATGATATTGGCAAGGAGGAAGTGGGATGACACATTCAAAGGGTTGAAGGAGAAAAACTTCCGATCAAGAATTATATACCCGGAAAAATTGTCTCTCAATTATGGCACATAAACAGAAGCTCAGAGACTTTGGAGGAACCAAACTAAAACTACAAGAAATACTGGAGGAAGCTCTTCCCATAGAAAAATCAAAACATCAAGTGTATACTTAAGGAGGCAATGTAGGACACAGCACTACTCACTACTCACTTAGGGAAGTCACAGAGCTCAATCAAAGCTACAATTTTAAAAGAAGGGAACCAGTGATGAAAACATGAAAACTATGACATCATCACACTAAAAACAGTGATATATTACAGTAGTTATAACCCATTCAGATGGAGAGGAAATTAAAAAGATATGCAAAGTCTGGTATAAATTTAGAATAGTAAGGGGCATTACAGGGGTAGCCACAAGCAAAATATCAATGCAATATATCAAAACAAGAAACATAACACAGGAGTCTCAACAAACACAAAAACAGTACTAGAAAAGATGAAAAGTGAAGCCAGGACAGAATATTAAGAACAGCATAGAAAACATCAAGAACAGAAAAATAAATGCACCAAAATGACAGCACTAAACACATACCTATAAATAATTACACTGAATAGAAATGGACCAAACACTCCAATAAAGAGACAGAGTGACAGCCTGCATCCAAAGACACTATCCATCTATATGATGCTTAGAAGGAACACATCTTAGACTCAAAGATATTAACAAACTGAAAATCAAAGGATGGGAAAATACAAACCAAGCCAATAACACACAAGGAAGAGCAGGAGTGACTATGCTAATCTCAGATAAAATAGACTTCAATGTAAAATCCACCACTGTGGACAAAGACGGTCAGTATTTCTTGCTGAAAGGTTGAATACATGAGGAGGACATAACAATATTAAACATTTTCACACCCAATACCAGAGCATATAAATACATCAAATAAACATTGACAACCCTGAAAAATGAGATAGATGACTCCACATTAACAGTTGGAGACTTCAACACTCCACTTTGAGTAACGGACAGATCATCTAGAAAAAAAGTTTGGTAAAGACACAGAAGATCGTATTGCCACACTGAACCAATTAGACCTCATCAACATATACAGAACTTTTTATCCATTAACAGATAAGTACACCTTCTTCTTCAATGCATATGGAACATTTTCCAGAATAGACCATGTCTTAGGAAATAAACTCAAGAAAATCCAAACCACTGAATTACTGCAAAGCATCTACTCGGAGCATGAAGCCATAAAAGTTGAAATCAATAGCAGAAAAATATAGGTAGAAATTTGAACTCATGGAGACTGAACAACACCGTGCTCAAAAAGCCATGTGTTATAGAAGAAATCAAGGATGAAATAAAGAAATTTATGGATTTAAATGAGAATGAAAACACTTCCTACCAGAACCTATGGGATAGCCAAAGCAGTGATGAGAGGTAAAATTATTTCTATAAATGCACACATCCAGAATGAGGAAAGGACCCAAACTAAAGAATTAACCCTACAGCTTGTACAAGTAGAAAGAGAGCAATAGAAGAACCTCTCAGGCACTAGAAGAAAACAAATAATAACCATTGGAGAACTAAATGAATTAGTGAATAGAAGAAAAATTGAAAAAAATTAACAAAACCAAAAGCTGGTTCTTTGAAAGAATCAGCAAAATGGGTAAACCACTGGCTAAATTTACAAGAGAAAAACAGGAGAGTTAAACAAATAAGCCAAATAAGAAATGAGCTGGGAGATGTCACAATAGATCCAACAGAAATCAAAAGTATCGTAATACTACGAATGGCTGTAGTACAACAGATTTGAAAACCTAGAGGAAATGGACAAATTTCTAGATACACATCACCTACCAAAATTATCACAAGGAGAAGCAGAGCAACTTAATAAATCCATCACAAAGGAAGAGATTGAAAAAGTCATCAAAAAACTACCAATCAAAATAAGTTCTGGGCCATATAGATGGCTTCACTGCAGTATTATAGTCAGCTGGTGACCAACAATTCTCTTAGATCCATTAGCAGAGAAATCAAATAACATCTAGATGGGATGCAGGCAACAGACCATAATTAGTCATTTAAAGAAACAGTCTTCAAATGCTCCAGAAAATTCCCTAAATAAAGATTCAAAACATTCAAAAAATTTCCCAGATGAAGAAGCCTTTCAGAATCTAACAGGGATTGAATACAAAAAAATTATATATAAAACCCTCCTAGAAATTAAACAACATGCAATAGAACAAAATGAAAAATTTGGTAAACTATTTGATATTCTAGAACAATCTGAAATACATCAAATTAATAACAAAATTACAGAATTGGATAATTCTATCCAAAGCCAAAAGAGTAGGATTGAACAGATGGAAGTTAGAATCAGTGACCTAGAAGACAAAGCAACTAATGCCAACATTTATAAGGTAAAATCAGAGAAAAGAAATAAGAAAAATGAAGAAACATTAAGAAACATATGGGACTCCATGAAGAGGAATAATTTACGTTTAATTGGAGTTCCTGAACAAGGGAGGATTAATAACAACATAAAGAGTATTGCTGTAGAGATGCTGACAGAAAACTTTCCTGAGATTATGAACGAAGAAAACATAGATATCCAAGATGTTTATCAAACACCACAAAAGTTAGATCGAGAAAGAAGAATGCCAAGGCATATTATAATTAAACTTTATAAACTAAAACACAAAGAGATGCTTCTGAAGACAGCAAGGATCAAATCAAAACTAACATTCCAAGGGAAACCCTGTAGACTTTCACCTGACTTTTCTGCTGAAACAGTGCTGGCCAGAAAACAATGGGCAAAGTCCTGAACAAGAAAAACTTCCATCCCAGAATAATCTATCCTGCTAAATTGTCTATCAAATATAATGGTGAAATTAAGACTTTTGAAAATAAAGAGAAATTTAAAGACTTCATAAAAACTAAACCCAAATTACATTAAATATTGAAAGAAGCTCTTCCCTAAATATATGTTTTAGGGGATAATTTAAGGCACTTCATCCAAATTTCTAATCAGCTAAGGAAGGCACAAAACTTCATCAAACCAAGCCAAAAACTACAATATTATAATAAAGGAATCCATGGTCATATCATGACAACTATAATATCACATTAAAAGAGGTATACACTACAATAGTTAGTTGTTTTTTGATGCAGCAACAGTTTCTGACTTCTAAAATAATTAAAATTGATTTCAAGAATTATAGGTTAAGGGGAATTAGGTATGTAGCCATAGAACTAATTAACAATAAACCATTTGAAATGAAAAATCACAATACAGGAGTCTCAATAAATATAAAATCAAAACTCATACCATCCATAAAGAAGAATATCCCAGGACAGATTAATAAGAAGAACAGAGAAAATACCAACATGAAAATAAACACATTGCAGTGACATCACTAAACATATATGTATCAATAATCACATTGAATGTAAATGGACTGAACGCTCCAGTAAAGAGACAGCAAGTGATAT